>LKNJ01000746.1:0-40290 GCA_002120245.1 Maccullochella peelii
ATATATATATATATATACACACACACACACATATATATATATATATATATATACACACACACACACACACACATATATATATATATATATAGTGTGTTCTTCTCAGGTTGTGAGTACAGTGTTCATATAAAAATAAAGATATTATGGAAAATGATGCACAAACAGATGAGTATGGTCAGTGACACAGTAGGTTGAAGATGTTTAAGATTCCAGTTTTCTTATCTTTTTTTTTTTTTGTTAAAACATATTTGGTCCATATTTGGGCTGGACTAGACTTAGGCTGGTTCTGAAGTACAGACCAATCAAGGGAAGTCTGAACCTGGATTAAGACCCTGTTTGTACCTGATGTCACCACAAAATGGATCCTCATGTTGTTTGTCTACAGAGGGCCTTATATCTACGTACAGCAACCTGTTGGCTGGTGAACAGGAGGGTCCCTTTCATGACTCTGTACTAGTGGGTTCTGGGCCCTTTCTGCCTGTCAGCCAGCTACAGGCCAGTGACGTACATCTCCATCCCATCATTGAAGGTGAAGATGGTGGTGGTGCTGGAGCTGTTGGCCCCTTGTTTTACATCGCTAATGGTCTCATAGAAGTTTTCCCCACCAGGCAGGCCTCTAGCAGGCAGGGCGGTGGGTCCTGAGCCCTGAGGTGCAGCCGGTGCTGCCTGCTGCTGCGGCGTCTGCTTCTTCCTCTTCAGAGTGGCAGTACCCCCAGCTGCGCTGTTATTTGTTGCCGCCTGCTCACGTTTACGGTGGGTGTTGATATTAGCGTACGCGGGGTCAGACTCGGCCATTGTGCATGTGGGCCAGGACCTGTCTCCTACCGGCTCATAGCAGGGCTCCTCCTGGGAACGCGCCTGGCCCTGGACTCCTCGGCCCCGGCCCCTTGAACTTGCGTTTCCTCTCTCTCCACCAAAGGAGCGTGGGAGGGTCTTGGCTCCGTTGTTTTCCATAGGAGGTTTCTTCTTCTGGGATTTACACACGATGGAGTAGGTGTCTGCAATCTGAGAACACACACAGGAGGAGAGCAGAGTATGGTGTCAGGTAATGACACTGAACTACAGTACATGCCTGTCCTACAGTCTACGGGTGACAGCTCTTGAAATAGAAGGTGAATGTTGCCTCATTCAAGGCCTAGTTTCTATAAGTGAATGTCTATAACCACAACTGATTCATAGCCTACACATGCTGTACTGTGCTGAGATTTAAATGAACAGTCACTGTATCACGTGTTTCCCACCTTTAAGTCTCAAGTTTCTGAGTTAGCAATGAGTACTTCCTATATTTATGTATGTATGTATGTATATCTGTCTGCAAGTATGCTAGGCATACAGGTACAATATGTGAACATGAGAGTAAACATATAATGCTGCTAATTTGGTGTGTGCAAATTAATGTGTGAGCATGGACTGTGTGGGTGTGTGCGCAGTCATTTGCACATGTGTTGACAGAGCTTGCTCTGTGCTGTAACCTGACCTATTTTGACAGGGTAGGATAAGACAGAGTAAACTGTGCTATCAGTCTGTTGAGGTCTAGGCAGAGAGACAGCCAACTTGTTAAAAAAAAAAAAAAGTGTTCACTGATGGACTTTGCTCACATATCATTTACTTCGAATGAGGCGTATGTACATGTTTTTGTGAGTGAAGTGTATGCATGTGTTTGTAAATGCATTCACAGACAGTATCTGTATGTGGGTTTACTGTATGTGTGTTTTACAGTGAAGCATGTAAGATTTGTAATATCTAGGGCTCACAACTGAAAGGCATGTATGAGGTCTTGCGGGGAATTCGGATAAACCAGTGCTGTGACCTTTTGCATTTCTGTGTCAAAATTCCACAAGCGGAGCACAAGAGCAGAGGATTGTGGGACATGGTAATGTTTGCCTTCCGTGTTCACACCCAGATCTGCAGCTCTGCTCTAGTGGCCCTGAGAAACACTGGCTATGCAAACTCTCTCCCCCACACACACACACACTTGCAGCTTAGCCTTGTTTTTGTTCTGCTCCCAAAAACCTGAAACCTGAGAGCATAGAGACAATGGGCAAGACTCTGTTTTCTTTGTGTGCGCTCACCTTGCCTTTACTTTCATGGTACCTTTACTTTATATGTTACATACAGTAAGAGAACATATAACATTAGTTAAGCTGGGAAATATAATCAAAGTGCAAACCACTGTGACTTTAATTGTGAATATCTCTCTCTCTCTCTCTTTTTCTGTCTCTGACAGACCTCGAGACACATATACCCTGCCCCCACAAATCTCTTGTGTGACCTTTTTGGATAAACAAAGACCCTGGCGTATGCTACAAGTGTGTGCACACAATGTGCAGTGTGTGTATGTGCAAGTGTGTGTATGCACACAGAATTTGCAGCTCTGTGCAGCAGAGGAAGGAAGTCACAAGATGATGGGGATTTCAAAACTGGGCTGCAGCTGTTGAGGAAGCCTGTGCATTGTATGTTTTCTTTTCTCCTCCCCTCTGCCTGCGCTCCTTTCTGTTGTGTCTCTTCTGATACAGCTTTAGCGCTCTGCTCACGCCGAGGCTTTGAGAAGTCACATTTCATTTCAGCATACACTGATTATCCATGGAAACACAACAGTATGCATGACTAATGCATCTGTGTGTGATCAACTTTATGAATAGCAAATATGGCACAGGTTTCCAAACGGTCTGCTAGCAGTCAATATTCATCTGGCAAGACATGCTCTGTGCAACGTGATTGGTTGGGGAAGGCAGCGCCTCCTAATAGCCACGAAGGGAGTGGAGCAGAAGGAGAGAGTGCCAGAGCAGAGGAGGAGATTTAGGTGGGACTGGAAACTCAACACCTTCTGACGGCTGCAACTGACAAACTCCAGAGGATAAAAAGTATATGGGCATGTTAGGGCAACAACTCTCAAATGGAAAAATACAGCTACTAAAGGAGAGAAAAAGTTTGGAAAAACAAAAAAAAAGAAACAAAAAAAAAACAGGAAAGAAAGTTTGAAAGAAAGAAAAAGACATTGAAAGAGAGATTGCAGAATGCAGTCAAGGCCAGCTGCTCTGTGTACCAGTCTGATTTGCAGAGGAGGAGTTTAACTCGAGTTAAACAGCAGGGACTTAACCCCTCATCTCCACATACAACATCCAAACTCTTTGGCTCAACACTGGCTTAAACAAGACACTTACCAACAGATTAAAATATGGCAGGACTGCTGCTTTACACACCTCCCAGACTAAATAAAACTATTCATTCATATTCGTTTTTTTGTTCATCTAGATTATCTTCTGTTACATCCTGTGAACTATACATTAATTCTCTGACGTATTAATCACACGCTGCATGAAGTGTTGTTTCTGTGTCAAAATTCAGACTTAAAAGTTAGTGACATGGAAAAAAAAAAGACTTCCCTGAGCTGATGAAGATGATAGTGAAAAAGAGAAGTTCAGTCAAACGCAGACTAATAATAGACAGTGGTCTAATTTTAGGGACACACCTCCATCTACTCAGGCATGACAAAAGTTCCCCAACCGCTTGTAACTCTCAGTATGTTATACCGTGTCCAGTGGGGGGCGAAGAAAGGGGGATTGAGAGTGGAGAAGTGGGGGTGGAGTGTGGAAGCACATGTGGGGTATGTGACATGATTGGTGAGTGCAGACTTTCTCCTCTCACCACCAGACATACTGTGCCATATATATATATATATATATATATATATATATATATATATAGATAGATAGATACATAGATACATACATACATACATACATACATACAGACATACATAGGTCAGTTTGTAGCCTGCATCCCAGTCAGAGCCGATGAAGCAACAACAGCTAACCTTTAACAAACATCTCTATGTGTGCAAAGTGATACTCAGTTATTCGGCAGCAGGTGATACTGGTGTCCGATCCGTCTGGTGAGTTGTGCGTTGGAGACAGATAGATGAGTAGGGGGCTGGGAGATTGGGGTCAGGGTTCAGGCAGGGGGTTGGGTGTGCTGGATCCATGTAACGCAACCTCTGACTGTAAGCAGAAACCTCGTATGACAGGCAGGTCACAGGGCAGCGGTGTTATGACGGCGCATCCAATCAAATGGGCCCCCCGATCGGTAAACACAGCAGCCACAAATCAGAGACCTGTCCATCTATCCGTTTGCCTGTAGTCCTGTCCTTCCAGTCCCCTGTGGAGTGGCCCCTCGTCCTACACACACACACACACACACACACACACACACACACACACACACACACACACACACACACACACACTACCTCCTTTGCAGTTGGGGGCGATGGGTGCCCCTGTCCATTCTCTCCGCGGAGTGGAGGTGGGTGCAAGGTGATGATTTCCTCTTCCTCTGGAGGCTTCCAGATGTACTGCTCCCCGTTACCCATAAACACGGCCTCCTGGTAAACAAAATCAATTGAGGAGCTCAGGCAAGTATTGCAATTATGAGCCGGAAGTCTTTGTGCGCAAGTAAATCACACAATTAAACATGTTTTTACGTGTATGGAAAGTTGTGTTGTGCCTGACTGTGTGTGTGGGTTTATTTTTTTTGCTGTCCGTGTTTGTCCCTGTGAGTTGTAAGTAGTTTTTATTTGCTGTGTTTTCTCAATAGGTTAACAGTAACCATGTTGCACAGCGTGAGTGAATTGTGCATGTGTGATAGAGAGAGAAAGAGAGAGAGTTTGTTTTGAAGGTATGGATGACACATTTGCACTGTGGGATTAATGTGGACTGCTTTTATCAAATTTGGTCAGTACTGCTGTAATCACAATTATTGACCAAACAAGGTTATGCTCATAAAAGTGTCACTTCCTAAGCTTTTTAATGATAGATGTCTCTAGCTCTACAATATATAATAAATGATCTGGCTTTTTACTTCTTTTTTGATCTCTAAGGGAAGCTTTCATGTCAAGACCCAAAGACACGAATCAGCAAGCAGCCCTGTCAAAAAAAGAGTGGGCGGTGGAAATGATCCCTTTAGCTGGCAGCTGCTCTGAGACCAGTTCCTAACTGGAATCAAATGCAACTGACATCTTATTACATTTCCTCTGTTGCCACAGCTTTATGTTAGTGTTGCTATTAAGAATTCCCTTTCAAACTGAAGTCTGTATCTTTTCAAAAACAATACTTAAAAAAAAAAAAACTGATTACTAGATGGCACAGTTGTTCAGCAAGAGTTAATCAGTTCCTCCCTGCTGTGTGAGCAACTTTTCCATATGGTTTTATGCAAATCTATTCAGTCAAAGATATCCTGATAACAGGCAGACAGATCCACTGATGTACAGAAAATGCTGCAAAAACATAACCCCCATTTAAATGTACTGATAGAGGTGATTTTAGCAAAGTTTCAACAAACTGATCACACCTTCTTAAACTTAAATTGCTACATTTCACAAACACTGAATGGTCAGTTACAATGTACCGAGTTTAAGTTTAAGTTCACTAAGTTAAGTCCTTTCTGAAAAATGGACTCAACCACACTGCTCTTGTAAATTTTTTATCACTGCTTGTGATCAAAACCAATTACAAACCAATTAGAAAGAATGTAGTGGTGTGTGCACATGTGACCGAGGATGATTAAACTTTTATACGCTCCTCCTGTGCAGTGAGAGTGAGTAATAGAAGCCTGGGCAGAGCAAATGGCTTCAATATGTGAACATTATTTATCCCCACACTGGCTGCTGGCTACCTGTTAGCCGTTTCTAGATAGACTTGCTGATAGATTCAACACACACACACACACGCACACACGCAGCATGGCAGCCTGCCAACCTCTTACATAATCCATCCTTCCACTCTTTACCCTGGCCGTGCAGCACAGCGCAAAGGGGCGGATGAAGCACACACGCGCACAAACATGCACATACACACACACACTACTAAGGATACAGCAAGCCCAGACTAAAAGTGCAGGTCACATACTGGGCTGACATCCATAGCTAAGACAAAATAGTTTTTACAACCTTATCAATCTCCTTAAAACACTAACACAAAAGACAAAGTCACCTGATTTATGCTCTGCCAAACACACACACATAGCCACACACACACACGAAAAATGGACGTGTGCCAGCAAACCCATGGGAAAGGCTGATCACCATCCGATCATTGTCCCTCTATTTCCCTCTCAGAACTACCCTAAACTGTGGCCTTGACTGATTAGAAACACATCCCAGCTGGCACATACAACTCTAAAAGACAAAATCTTAAAAACACAAGTTATTAAGGTTGATTAGTTAGTAAGTTTGTGAATTTTATCAATTGTAATTTTGTTTCAAACATTTCCACAAACTAAGAATATGCTCACTGACTATCAATGATCATGATAAAGTATAAATGTGTGGTGAAACATCAAGTGACTAAAATGATATCAATCCTCAAGTCTGACTATAAAGAGCTGTTTGTTTGTGGAGAGTGCCCCCTGGTGGTAAACAGACAGAGTTACAGTTTGGTAAGGCGGCTGGTTGGGTAATACAACACCTAAGGTTGATAAAGAGAATATTGATCCAATGGTTCCTGTACCTTTGGGAAGGAGTGCAGTTGAAACGGCTCCAGTGGTTTGCGCAGAAACTCCTGACTGCGATGTAGTGGAGGAGGAGCCGCGGAGGGGGAATCACTCACGCTCGATTGACTGTCTGACTGGCTGTCAGCTCCGTTATTTTCCTTCCTGTTTGTCTTGTCAACCTTGTGGTATTGAGTCACCAGTGAAAACATTGCAACACTTTCAGTCAAACAACACAGCAAAAAGTCCACATAATCAAATTTATTTTAGACTCCTCATGCATGCCAGAGAAGTATTTTAGACGTATTAGCAGGTATATATTATTTAAGGTTTTTCCAAATATTTCACCTAAAAGCAAATATGAAGCACTGTATTTTATGGTGCAGTTTTGGTGAATTTTCAGAGCCAGGCAAGCTGATGGATGCCTTTTTTCATGTTTCTGTGTGCAATTTGAAGGTTTGGCAAACAGTGAACTGCTAACCTCAAAGTTTAGAAAATTCACCTTCTCTAACACTGTACACATTATCCTATTATTATCATTATCCATTAACAATTCTTATTAAGATTTATAGGCAAGTGTATACAAAATCCGAAACTGATACATTAGCCTAAAAGGCAAATTACACTAACCTTTAGTTTTTTGTTAGTTATTTCCTTGTGAGGCCTCTTGAAAAACGATATTATGTTGCAATACTTGGCTTTTTAACCACAGCTGATCATATCAATCTTCTTCAGACTGATTACCCACAATCACACAAACACCTGCTTTAGTAGCCATAGATACTGTCACATACAGCAACATCTCTGTTTTTGTATTAGCACACATTCGACTTCTTGGAAATGCTACAGTATTGTTTCAGTGTACAGCTCTACAATATACTTAAGGAATCTATGAGTTGATCCAAGTCTGGCTTAGTAAGATACAATAATAAAATTTCCAAGAAAACAAACTAATCATTTAACGGAATCAACAAGAAGAGCATCACCTCTTTCATCTCACCGTCTGAACTTATAAAATAAAAATGTATGTATATTGTTACCTTTCTGAACTTCCGTATGGAAGCATACTCAGCTGCAGATGGATCTTGGATGGCCAGGGAGTTGACAGAAGACAGGGGGGACCTGTTGACCACGCTCGCACCATTACCTCTTCCTGTCATCGGTCCGTTAATGGTGCCATTCCCTCTGCCACCCTGTCAGAGAAAAAAAAGACAAACAAACACACAAGACTTTCTATTACCAGAGATGTCAAATGATTGTCTCAAATCTAAAAACACAGAATTTGATGCAAAGCACCCCAAACAAGGCCCTGGACAAGGTCGTCTAACTGCACAGCTGCAGCTCCAGCACTTCAGACCTACATACACAAGCTGATGATGCATGCCATCTACAGGCAAACAACAGTTATAGCTGTTACATTAATTGCCTGCAGTTAATGTTAAACTTTTTTTTGTAACAACATGTCTACATCTGCAAGTCTAAAAAGCTGCTGCTATGAATTTCCTTTTCTGTAGGCAGCACAGTGAATCACTGGGTGTGTGAGTGGCGAGCCAGTCCCATGGGCTGCTTCATTGATTTTAATCATAAGTTTACAGTTTTGGATGTGTGTGTATGTACGTACATTCCCGCGCCCGTTCCCACTGCAAGCTCCATCGGCCTGAGCTGTGGGGCTTTGGGCAGCTCTGACTGTAGCCGGAGTGTTGGCTGATGTGGATGGCGGGGCAGAGGGTACCTTTGGGCCTGTGTCACCTTCCCGGACACCTACACTTTCATACAGGCCGTCATCCAGGCAGTGGATGGGGGTGGGGTTATTCCGTAGGCCTACCTCGGTGTAGGTGTGGTCTCTAGCCTCCCCTCCTCCCCCTCCCCCATCTGCTCCTGTTTCCCCTCCTCCCCCCTGGCCAGATCCCTGGGGACTGGTGGGGATCTGGGGAAGCTGGCGCCCATGGGAGGGCCTCAGGTCTGTCTGGGAGCGCCGACTGTGGAGGAGCAGGAGGTCCATGCTAGCCGGACGGCTCTTACTAACAGCTGCACAGAGAGAAGGAGGAAGAGTAGGAGGAGGGGGCAGGACTGAAATTGTGTAACAGCACAGGGTTATATATCATATATTGTCACATACAAACCGTCAGTCATCACTTACAGTTTCCATTGCAGGGAAAGCGATTGATCTCATGCAGCCTGGTGTCAGATTTGCTCATGGAGTTCAGTTTTGGATTTCGGAGGGAACCCTGTCACACACACATAACACAGCTTAATACAGGCATGACACATGCAAACACATGTATGTGCATTTGTATATACGACCAGCTATTCAGGGAGAAAGGATACATGGAAAAGGGCAGAAGGAGATGGAGACGGGGGGGGAGGGAGTAAAATGAAAGCATGTCTCACCATATTTACAGATGTCCCTTTCTCTCCGGCTGGGGGATGCTTGCTCTTGCTTTTTCTGACACAACATCAAAGTGAGGAAGGTCATCGGGAGCCGGTGGACAGAGAGAGAACATACACACACTCAGAGCAGATAGATACTATCAGCATCCGACTCTGGTTAGGGCACAAAAGTCCTTGGTTAATAACAGGAGCTGATTCAAACAGTGAGTGGAGCGTGACTCAGGTTTTTGCCAAAGCGGAGGATGTCCTTCACTGAGAAACTTTTTTGTTTCTTTTCTCTGTTCTAGGTCTTTTCATGATAAGACCAAGCAAACTCACAATTATTATTTTGTGGTCTGCTTCATGATAATTCACTTTGCCATTTTACCTTACTATCCTCTGGTATTAGTCTTGTGCAACAAATGTATCTAGTGTGGTGTTACGCATCTTTGTGGATCCCTGGAGGTATCTATAGGAAACTGTTGATATGGTGAGAGAGTGGCAAGATGAAGTCAGAAGACAAAAGCTCCTGGGTACAGGTGTGAATGTGAGAACTGTTCTACCCCCACCCCTTTTCTCTCACTTTGGAGGTTGAGGATCTGCTTCTCATATAATGTGAGATCTCACTGCTTCACTGCAAAACACAATGCCGCGATAAAAATAGCATTCCTGGTTTGCAAACAGGTGCAGGAATCAAACAAATATCATGTAATTATGCAAGTTGCTTGACATATAACTTAACATAAAAAGTACCACTGTCAAATCCATGGCACTGGAGCTAGCTATTGTCTCCTCCAGTGAGCTGGAACTCAATCCTATTCGTACAGACATATGGCCATCATACCCTAAGGGGACCATGAGAAGGCAAAGAGAGCTCCCCTTGGAGATGTTCATAATAACATGGCACAGGAGGTTTAAGGTAAAAATGTCATAAAGGCATGAAGACGTATAAAGAATGGCATCAATTATTTTGCAAGTTTTAGACTAAGATCTTACAAGCTATCTACTGTAATCCTTGGAATCGAAACAAACCAGAGCAGGAGGGGTATTTTTAAATCAATAGCAGGAAATCAATAGTAGTAGCTCTCTCTTTCCAGGATCTACTGTATTTGTACATGACAAAGTGAATTAGAACTGATGAACTACTGAACACTCAGACCCTCAACATTAACGACATCCAGTGGGGAGCACATAGGTGCAGTTTTATTTCCATGACACGAGCCGGTTTGACATTTCTCTACATCCTTATCTGTGTATCCCATGGCAACAAAGCCACAGTGCAGCCTCTGATTGGTCCCTGAGGGTTCTTCCCTGAGGGTTCTAAAATAAATAAATAAAATATAGGCCGTTCCATTGCTCTTGCCTTGCTCAGAGTCTGATCCTCTTTAAACCATGGGGTGTTCCATTGCTTTTGCCTGCTGAGGAGTCAGCTTAAGAGGGGTGACATGAGGCTGCTCTGACTATGGCCTGTCTCCACAGTGTCCTGTAAACATCATTTCATCTGATCTGACACTCGCAGCCATTAACATTCATTACCGCCACTCTGCTCAGAGCAGGAGATAAAAGAGACGGAGAGGACAGATGGAGGGAAGAGAAAGAAGGGTGGAGTAGAGTTCAGAAGAAGTAGAGACACATAAAAGAAGGAGCGAATGATGAGAGTGATTCGGGTCGGCACGGAGAGCTGGCAGCAGAGATGATAAAACTCTGGCTGTTCTCTTTTCTTATTTCAGTCCGCCCCCTACTTTTTTTTCCCACATTTCATGTCATGTGACCGTCCTCTTACCTTTGGCAGCCAACGCAGACAAGGACAATAAGGATGGTGACCACAAAGGCGGATGCTGCTGCGATGGCTCCCAGGAGCAGCAAGTGGTAGGGAGCGTTGACATTTGTCCCTTCACCTTCATCCATGACACCCACTCCCTCTCGCTGGCTCACTCACTTCCACTTGAGCTCAAACTCCGCCACACAGACCGTGTGCTCAGGAAAACCTGCAGAGACACGGGCGGAGGAAGAAAGAAAAGAAAAAGACGCAACATATGAGTGACATGAGAGATAAGAACAAACTGAAGAAATGCTGCAGAGAGCGAGAAATGGTGTGTGTATGTGTGTGTGCGTGTGCTTGTTTGCCTCTGGCTTTTTTGTCACTGTCTCTTTCTGACATATCAGTTTCTATTTTTGACTCACTAGGAGAATAATGCACAGAAAATAGAACACCTTACAAGGCAGCCAGTGCGAGCATGCCAAAGAAGGTTTCATCACACTCTTTCTTTTTGTTGTTAAAAAAAGATCAAATGATACCGTAACATTCATCTGACTAGCCAGAGATTCTTGTGTTAGTTTAACCCCACCCCCAGAGTAGTGTCTCACTGACGGAAGGACCAGATCCACTGCTGCTACACTTCATTTCCTGGCAGAACACTTGCTTTGTTCTCCAATCAATAGTGGCTCAAACAGTGGTACATATTGTAATGAGTGTTGTACTACAAAACAAGGTGGCGCTTTTACCTCTCTTATACACCTCACACCTCTACCCCTGACATACAAGGCCAAATAAACCCTCCACAGCCACCCATTCCACGCACACACACACACACACACACACACACACACACACACACACACACACACACACACTTCAAGTCAGACTAAATTATCTCTGGGGAGATTTGCATGCTGTTCCTACACTACTAGATTAGTTTAGACAGATTTGTACTTCTTTGAAGGTATCTTTTCAATACATTTTCAAAGTATTGTGAGAGTAAAAACTTCTTAGTGCCAGGGGTGTAAGATAACTAAGTGTATTTACTTACAGCAAGTACTGCTGCTTAAATACAGCTTCAGAGTATGGTTAATTTCCATTTTGCACGACTGAATACTTTTCACTCCACTACATTTCAGAAAGCGGAATACTGTACATTTTACTCCACTGGATTTACATATTATATTGCAGTTAATATACATTAATATAACACTATGTGGTGTTATAAAGTTTTAAAAGGAAGAGTTTTGGGAAATAAGCTAAACTTCATGTCTGCTCGTAAAGTACACAGCTGGAGTCAGGATGTGTTTGTTCTAGCTTAGCATAAAGAAGGCAGGGGGAAATAGCTAGCCTGACTCTGTCCGAAGCAAAAAATACACCTACCAAGATGTCTAAAGTGTGTTATTTATGTAATATTCTTGTTTTTATTTTTTTTATCCGTACATGAACAGAAATGTAACGGACAATATGTTATCATCATCTTTTGAGTTACAATCTTCTTATGTCACTCTCAGAAAGAAAGCAAATAAGTGTATTTCCCAAAATGTTGACCTATTCCTCTAAACTAGCCAGCAGTACACGATGTAGTTACTACCAACGTTACTTCTCACAACAATGAAACAATGAATCATTCTTCACAATGAGGAGTTTTCCCTTTGATATTTTTGTATTTTACTGCAAATACCTCTCTGTGTTAAATAAAAATATTTGATTGCAGGAATTTTACTTTTAGTGGAGTATTCATACATTGTAGCATTGGTATGTTTTAAGTAAAGGATTTCAATACTTTGTCCACCTGCGGTTAGCCCTGATTTAAACAAAGTTATTGTTGATATAAATGGAGTCCAGGATTGGGTTGCAGCAGCTATTTGTAAGTCCTTCCTAAGTTCTTAGTAACTATTAGCCAGTTTCAAACTAGGGATTTACTCAATTTGGTTCCACCTTTGAAACTTAAGAAATGTCTTAGCTGATGAAAACTTGGCCTAAGTTAGTAATGTGTAAATCAGTTGCAAGAAACATCTGTAGCGCTGTCCCATCAAAAGCATAGTCACTGTAGCATCACAAGTTATAACATGACTACAGTTTTAGGCCAAACAATATATTAAACTACAAATCCTTTTTAAATGTAGGTATTACTTTGTTCTATTTAAATACAGTATGCATACATGGAGAAACATACGTTACGAGTTGTATACATGCAGTTTAGAATTAGTGGGAAATAGCCAATTATGCTAACCTAACCGAGGCTATTTGGTCAGTTAGGCTAACGCTACTGGCATAATCGTTTGTAAATTGAGGTATATTGTGTTGATTTCGTGAAATGCAGTCTAAAATCTACTTTGTTCACATCATTATTAAACAGCATTTTCACCAGATATTTTGATCATAGTCCATATTGTGGGTCATATATTAGCAAGCTAATGCTAGTTTTGTCAGTTAGTTCAGTTAGCTGGAGTTACACCTGGCAACTGGGTGTAAATACTTAATAGCAACTAATCTCTACATAAGAACTAGCTTGTGTGGTGCAGCCCATTTTAATTTAGTGCTGGGTAAATCTCCATATGTACACAGTAAACATCTACGTTATAAGTAGCTGCATTAAGTTTGAGCTCACTTGAACAGAGACTATGTTCAGTTTGAGGTGCAAATACGTTCACAATTACTGACTTGTCAGCACAAGACATTTGGAATTTGGAACAGTTGTCAATACCTGCACTCACTGCTCTGCACATTTCCCAGAGGCACAACAACGCACGCATGAATACACTACATATGCTGTGCATTCCTTTATAAACAGAGACAATGGCAGCAATGTGGTTAAAGTATTAGATTAGAGAGAAAGCAGAACATCAGGGATCCAAATGACAAAGCAAGCAGTGAGCAGAAGGAGGTCATAGCAAGCTACTGTATATATTGTGTGTGAGAGAGAGAGATTGTGGAATATACCACCACAGGATCTGGTTCTGGCTTTCTGTTTCTTGGAGATAAAACAGCAGCTTTTTTTTTCCTTCCATGTCCTCTCTCTCTCTCTCTCTCTCTCTCTCTCTCTCTCTCTCTCTCTCTCTCTCTCTCTCTCTCTCTCTCTCTCTCCCTGCAGATATGTGAGGTGATGCACAGCAAATGAATTAGCAGAGCAGAGGCCTCAGACAGCCCTTTATGGAATAGATAGACAGACAGGCAGGCAGGCAGGCAGACGGAGTACAACGCCGTTGAGAGAGGAAAAAATGAGAGGGAGAGGATGAATGAAAGGGAAGGGTAAGAGAGAGGTGATGAGACACAGGAGCAAATGAGTGGGATGAAAGGACAGACAGGTGGGAGAAGATGCAAGAAACCGGGGGAAGGCAGAGACAGAGGGGAGCGCACTTAAAGCATGAAGGAGGAACGGGGAGGGGAGGGTGTAATAAACAGTGGGGGATGAAAGAGAGAAAAGAGAGTGATGAGACGAAGAAGATGAAGACAGTGAGAGAAATAGCGGAGAAGCCTGGGAGAATGTGCGATGAGCGCAAGGAGGGGGGAACAGAGCGAGAGAGAGAGAGAGAGAGAGAGAGAGAAAAAGGAGGAGGCGATGAGAAGGAGGTCATCAGCGGTCTGTTTCTGCCCGCATTTTGTCAGCCCGCTTCTGAAATATTCAGAGGAGAAACACATACAAGGGGTGCGTTTCTAAACCGCCAGCAAACACAATGCAGGATGGGAGAACATGTCTAGCAGCATACTTAACAGTATGTGAAGCTCACAAGTGGTGAACAAGACTCTGGAGGAGGAGTGGCAGTTTCTGTGCGAACGCCCCTGCAGCACGCTCGACAATGACACACAGTTAGGGTGCAAGAGTGTTTATTCCAGCATTTGTCTTCATTTCAGGCCATTATGAGTAAAATGATGACAATGATAATAACAGCATATTGAAAATGATGGCGATGGGTGGTGATAGCCCTATTGATGCCCGCTGCTGGTGATGATTGTAATAAAGATGTCAGTGATGATGATGATGAAGGGAGCAGCTACTAATACAGATGGTAATGATGGTGATAATGAGGTCAAACTGAGAGCTGCGAAGTCGCGTTGAGGGGCGGATGCAGGCAGCAGATCTGGCAGAGCAGCAAGCAGGATGCAGCAGTGCAGCGCAACCACAGGGTGGAAGGTTTCCTCTGTGTCTCTGAGATCACACACACAGACGCACACACGGCACAGAACAAAACACATGCACACCAGCATAGAACGCTAGATTGTTGAGTTGCAACTCGAACTACAATCTTTGGATTACACAATCGCTTTGCAATGAAAAGTCAAACCAACGTGCTATTTAACCCTCAGATGTACAAGTGGGGTTTAACAGACTCGGCAGCCTCTTTTTTTTATGCAACGTCTACCCAACAAAAGCTAATTGTAGTTTCTACTCCTAGTTATGCTTAAAATAGATTGTTGAAGAGAAAATCAGCTAAATTTCCATGTGCCCTAAAAACTATCTGAGGTTTATATCTTTCATTTCCAGCCCTCGGCTTAAACAGACCCCATTTCATTAAATTTTTTGTGCCTATAACAGTTTATTTAAACAGTGTATGTATCATTCACAGTTCTGTCAGACCTCGACACATGTCAATTAAATCCATAAAAACGGGTAACATCTTTCTAGTAACATGATTCAAGAGACCCTAATAACATAAAGCTGTTTTTTTTTTGTTCAAATGAATGCATATTACCGTTTTTTTAAAATTAGATATTTAAATGAGTAATTAATTACCAGGAGGCTGTTTTATGAACAACGCATTTGAGTAGGAAAATATCTGACTGGGGTCTCTTGGATCGCAGCACTACTTCAAAAGTGGGACATTTTTTCTTAGGTTTAAAAATAAGCATAACCTGATTTCAGTTACATTTCAGGAATGACATTTACACTTACATTTTGAATTACATCACAAGTTGTTATAAATTGTTAATGCTTTCAGTAGTCAAGAGATGTTGTTTTGGCTTTCTGTGTAGGACAGCTTTTACCGAAAGAGCAGAACAACTGAATAGAACTGGCCTCCATAACAACAGAGCCAAATGCTGTACAAAGCATAAACTGGGCAGCTTTTTTGGAGGCTGAGTGTATATAAAGTATATTAAGGTTAACCTCAGCATTTCTTAGGTGATTCCCTACAGTCATCTAAAATTAAAGAATTCTGTGCAGCTGCTGTTCACATTGTTGTGTACCGGGAGGCTCTCTTATAACAATTCACAATCACACTCTGACTTTTGATTGACAGGCTGCATGAAAGAGAGTTTTCGGGATATCAAGTGCATGGTTGCTACCACACTGAAGCATGTGGACGTAAAAAAAAAAAAACATACCCTATTAGGGTAAATCAGGGTAGTTGAAGGAGTCAAAAAATACTTGTTGGAGAAACTGTAAAATTACACACGAGCAGCATATCTCCCAGGAGTGAACTTAACTCTTTTTACCCCATTACTGCTATCCCCACTAACACAGAGGTTGCATGATACATACATTTTTAGATTCAGTATGACTTCCACCTTCCGAGGAAATAATTATCTCTCATTGCAAATAAACGTCCATAAGTCCACTTGAAAATCACAGAAAAAAGATGCTACTTATAACTCCACATCTTGCCTGAGAATCATCACGTTTTTAATTTTTCTTCAGTATCAAAGTAATCCAGTGATAGCTGTCTGTACATCCATGGGTGCATTGCAAACAGGAACTGCTAACAGCTAATTCAGCATACTTTTTACTCCATAGAAACATTATACTTCATGTTTACATCCCCCAAAGCCCACAAATTATGGGAACTGTAGTTCCAAAACTTAGTGCATGGCTTTTTTCCCCAAATCATAGGAAGACAAAAAATAATAATAGGAGTGACAACACTTTTCATGTCGCACTGTCAATATACTGCATGTCTCATCACCGATATATCAGTCGATATTAGCTTATTGCAGATATTGTACCAGTGTATATGTCAGCTGATAAGTAAGAAAGAAACTGAAGTACAGAAATGTAAACTAGGTCTGAGATAAGTTTCAAATGTAAAATGTCCCACTCAGTAAGTATCCTGGTCACAAAAAAGATATGTATCAAGATTATTTGTTTATGTTATGTGTTCAGGTAAAATAATAATTTTAAGATGATATATTGTTTACAGATTTTTAAAACCCTCAAATATGGATATCAACATCCGCTTGAAAAAATCCAGCATCAATTTAGTTTTGAGATATCTGTCTCTTAAGATTTGTTCCAATACAACGGAGATGAATAGAATTCTAATTTTTAAACTGGAACTACTTTCAACTTAAGAAACAGTCCCTATGAAAACTGTTGACAGCACAAACAAACGTCCATTCACTCATCAGATATGGGTATCTCAAAACCTCAGCACATAAAAGAGAAAATATCTGCCTCATGGCTACATAGCACTTTGGGTAAGTGAGAAAATATGTTTTTTTGTGTGTGATTTGACTGAACTGACACCTTTTCAGTTTGTGTTGTAACTACAGAGAGGGGCAATGCATTAGAGATCCAACACAAACCTGTTCTTCTGAACTATATTTATAGTATTTCACTAATCTAGAAAACTTAAGTTTAGTATTTTCTCAGCTCTAGCGTGGTCACATCACATGACTGACAAGAGTTTTAAGGTGTAGTAGTGGAGGTTTTAATTCTGCATGCACACAGACAGTATTCAAGGCTGATATTTTACCTAAACACATGTGTGATACTACACCAGTTAGATTTTACACAGTCAACAGAGAGAGAGAAATAGTTCACTAATCAATCACATGGCAGACAGACACTGGTGGAATGTAACTAGGTACATTTACTCAAGTACTATATTTAAGTACAACTTTGAGGTACTTGTACTTTACTTGAGTCTTTTCATGTCCCTGTTTACTTCCGCTACACTACATTTGTATTTAGTTACTTTACAAAATAAGATTTTTCATACAAAACATTTGAAGAGCTTATAGAATATGATGCCCAACAGTTTACACAAGTACAGCTGAAACCATTAGTTGATTAATCAACTAGTCGATTGACAGAAAATTAATCAGCAAATTAATCTTTTTTTGATAATCGTTTGTAATTTTTCATGTAAAAACATTTCCTGGTTTCAAGATTACTTTAATTAAATATTTATATAANATGTTTTGTTACCAATTAAACTCCCCAACAGTTTACACAAGTACAGCTGAAACCATTAGTTGATTAATCAACTAGTCGATTGACAGAAAATTAATCAGCAAATTAATCTTTTTTTGATAATCGTTTGTAATTTTTCATGTAAAAACATTTCCTGGTTTCAAGATTACTTTAATTAAATATTTATATAATGATATAACATTTTATTTTATTAATATATTTTCAATAATTTCTAATTGTTTCCTAATGGTTGGACAAAACAAGCATTGTGAAGGTGCCACTTTGGGCTATGAGAACTGGTGATTGGCATTTCTCATTATTTTCAGAATTTTTATAAACCAAATAATCAATTCATTGAGGGAGATCATGGAAATAATCATTAGTTGCAGTCCTATACAAAACAGTTCAACAACAGTAAAACCCTGCTTTTACATTAATGCTCGAGTAATAATAATCTATGATATAATAAATAATATTAGTATAACAGTCACAGGAGACATTTCTCTGCATTGAGTACATTTACTTTTAATACTTTAAGTACATTTTCCTGATTATACTTGCATACTCTTACTTAAGCAACATTTTCAATGCAGGACTAGAACAGAGTATTTTTACAGTGTGGTATTAGTGCTTTTACTTAAGTAAAGGATCTGAATACTTCCTCCACCACTGTCGACAGATGATGACAAAACATAACACCACGGCCTTTATATATACTTTCCACTGTCAGAATATGACCCATGTGACCTTGTGCTCCTCCTCACCTGAGAACAGCAAACCTTCTGCCTGCACTTATCACATAAAGACTTCCCAAAAAGCCTCTTTTCTCTCTCCACATTAGATTTACAAAGCCAGCATCCATGCAATTTTCCTAATTGTAGCCAGAGATTCACAAGGCTGATATGTTCCCGTCATATTCCTGAGCGCAGCTTTCAGGCTCTGTCATCACATTAGGACAAATCCAACTAAGTGATTATTATCAAGGGCAACAATAGAGTAAACCCCCGAGATATGAGGGTTACAGTACATGAGTGAGTGAGTGAGTGAGTGAGTGAGTGAGTGAGTGTGTGTGTGTGTGTGTGTGTGTGTGTGTGTGTGTGTGTGTGTGTGTGTGTGTGCGTGTGTGTATGAGGGAGTGTAAAGCACGACTATGGCTCAATAAATGAATTAAATTAACTAAGCACATGCCACTTTATAGGCTTTACATAACCAAGACATCAGTTACAGGCTAACAATCCCCATCAGGCAGTATGAAATATTTTCCTGCCCTCTATATGCCCCACCTTCAAATCAATCTATCACGCCATCTGAAGATCAGGCGTCGATGCACAGATAATCTGTGATGGACAGAAATAAATGGTGCTTGTAGAAAGAGAGAGGGGCGCGTAGAGGACGACATGTCTTCCAAACATTATGAGGCAAGTTCATCAGGGGCCTGGACTACAGCACATTTCATCTGACAAGAGACGAGAAATCACATCATGTCCACAGCAATCTCTGGCCCCGCAGGACACCACTGCACTGTGCATAACAACATGGAGTGATGGGGAGACAGGGAAGAAAAAGGGAGAGAGAGGGAGGCAGAGAGACAGTGAGAGGGAATTGGGGGGGGGGGGTTACAGCTTAACCCTCTGACATTTTTTGCCATCAGCTGCAATGCCTATCTCTAAGCCTCACACACCCACACCCACTGAGGACTAAGACCTTGTACCGGCACTTGGAAATTCAGTTTTGCAATTTAGTGCCTATCCCAAAGTGACCTGTTAAAAGTCACATAACAGATCCAGTGAACATGCTGCTGAGCTATTTGTCCTGGACTTACATAAGCAAGAATATGATTTGGAGCCCACTCAAAGCTTTTGGCAACATCCTTCTCTAAATGAGTGAGAGTATTAAGTGACAATGAAGGGTTATTTCTAAAGAAGAGTGTTAAATGTGATCATGGCTTCTGTTTTTCAAGCATAAATCTGGTGATATTTCATATTTTTTTAACTGTCAATAAATCCTATGAAAAGACCATTGCCTGATAGACCTCTATTGTTGTCCAAAAAACTTTGAAAACCACATCAATTGACCACACTGTTTGGGTAACATGTTCTTTCATTGCCATGAACGTGGACTGTTGTTTATTTTGAGTCAATCCCGCTTACACCGTCCTGCTGCTGTAAATACTCATGACATTTGGTGCTCTAGCCAAATGTGTATTAATCTTCAGTTGAAAATAGTACACAACAAATGTGCTATTTACTAACTACAGTGTCCAACTGTTTTACTGAGCTTTCCAAAAAAAAAAGAAAGAAATTACATGTTTGTGAAAAAATCTATTTTTCAGTAGGACCGAATGGACTGAGTGCCACAGACAGCACAGGGACGGAGAAACGTACAGTTGATTTTAGACTTTTCATGGGATTTGCCTATATTCGTAAATATAGGCAAATTATCTTTATCCTCATTCTTTGATAGATGCTATCCTGGTTGTGATGGCACTAAATATCAATCACATTGGTTTTTTTCTTATCAAAATGTATCACAGAAGCAAATTTTTTTACATTTGATTAAAAACAGCATTTGGCAACTTTCACCTGTACTACATAGTCAGAATATATTATGTAATTTGTATATAAATAAATTATAGGCTGTATATTATACATGACTGCACTTGGACCCGCTACAATATGTGATTGTGGTGCTATTTTTGCTGATGCAAAGACTCATCTGTTGTTCGTCTGCCACAATTATATCTGGCATGAAGATGGAGAGGGGGGAAAAAAGATTCATAATCTTAAAATGTTAAATACATAAACATTTGTAAAATCCACTTTCTTCTATTCTCAGCAGAGGACAGTTGGCAGCTCCACTCTGATTGCTGTTGGGTATAAAGAACTGTTTGTTTTATCTGTTCCACACCCGATTGTGCGCCTATGATGTCCTCAAACGGCAACCCTTGTGTTGTTTTTATTTTTAGAGTTACACAGAATTTTGACATTTCACTTGTTTGCCTCATCCTGTGTCGCATGGCGAAATCTTTCCACCACAAAACAACAAAGAAAATCCCAAAGGTTGCTCGACAGATTTTCTTTGTTTCTTTGAGTTTCGGGGTAGATGTGTGTGTGTGTGTGTGTGTGTGTGTGTGTGTTTTAACTGCTGAGTGCGGGGTGTGCAAGCCAAGTAACATCTACCATAAATGGGGGCTAAACGATAAAGTGTGATAAATAAAACTCTGTTAATGTACATATCCTGAAACCCAGCGCTGAATGGGAGCATTTACCCTTGGTGTGTATGTAGATTTAAAACCTGAGGGGAAGTGCGTGTGTGAGTTTCCATGTGTAAAGAGGCTGCGCGGGTCAAGCTAATAAAAATAGGAGGAATAGACTAGATACAGTTTGTTCTATCTCTGCTTTCTGAGTTCACAGAGGACAGTTGCAGTGAGAGACTTCATAAGCTGCAAAAACAGTATAGTGCTGATCCTACAGACTGAGGCAAGGCAAGACCCCATTTTCCTCTCACTTGACTCGACTCGACTTAATTAACCAGAATGAGTCAGAAGTAACATTCAGGATTTAAGATTTATCCTTATGGGATTGGGGATCTCTCTCTCTCTCTTTATGGTTGACTTCAGTGCTAACTTCCTGCTCATTACTTTAATGATGGCGCTACTGTGAGCTTATGCTCACGAGTGCAGTTTGCTTTTTAACACTGCAGTTTGGGAATAGCAAGAAATACATGCATGCACGCACACACAAAAACTCATGCATACAGCGACAGAGAATCAAATGAAATCAAAATCCCACACATGCATTATGTATGTGTGTCGTAAGCAAAAAAACAACTGGCAGCCTTGTCGAAAAACTTCCAAAATCCAAGAATCTTTCACGCCATGTGTCAGCATGCAAGTTGCATGATACCCACAGTGCTTTGTGTGTTTATTGACAATAAAAGTGTTAATGACAGAAGGAAAAGTAAATGGGAAGCTGGGTAAAGAGCGACAAACATCTTTTTTCTCCTCTGAAGTATCAGCCTAACTCCCAACATAACTGTAATACAGAGAAAGAGTCTGACAGACAGATATATCCAACCCCAGCTCTCTGCTTTTGCTTTAGATGCATTATTCATCTGTGTGCCAATTTGGAGGAACCCTCCCAATCCCCCAGCTAGCACCAAAAAGAGGAGAAGCGAGAGAGAGAGAGAGAGAGAGAGAGAGAGAGAGAGAGAGAGAGAGAGAGTGAGAGGCAGACTAGAGAGAAAGAAGCCACAGCGAGATTGTCAGAAAACGAGAAAGACAGAAAAAGAGAGAGGAGAGGGAGAGGAAAACACCAGAACAAAAGAATGAGTGAGACAGACGCAGAAGAGCGGGAACGGCTCAATCTCTCGGCTGCAATGTAGTGAAACATCCAAACAGGATTTCAAATGATCCAGGGAGACTTCTCCCTATATGTTTTGATATTCCCAGCTCTGCCTGACATTTCTGCGCAGAGCAGATTAATGACGATTTCCACGCTCAAGACTCTTAACCCTGTCGAAAACACAGAGGGAGCGGAGACCACGGGCCTGAAGCTCACTTCTTTTAGCCTGAAACCCAACTGCGCACTGTTGCTAAATCTCAGTCACGCACGCTGCAGTACAAATGCCAGAGCAAGCATGCTGTCAAACATATGCAAACACTTTCATAACTGCGTGATGAAGACTACCATTTTAGTTCATAGCACTCCCTGTCGTCATCTTTTCCTAATCTCAAGTGTCTTGATAACGTCAGGATCCTACTGGCACCCCTTCCCAGTCAACCACATCCACGCTGGCAGCTAGTGAAGCTGTCCATCCTGGGACAGCCTCCCCACATTTAACCCCACACATCCAGCCCGTCTCATCCTTGCCCTCTTTCCAGGTTTGTTACCTATTATGGCAGCGGGCTGTCACATGTACAGACCAGATCCTCTTTAACATCACAGCCTAGCAGAAAATAAAGTGGTCACTCATAGCAGCACCTCTTCACTGTGATGAATGTGTGTGTGTGTGTGTGTGTGTGTGTGTGTGTGTGTGTGTGTGTGCGTGCGCGAGGGGGAAGGGGTGTGGGGCGGGTAAGTGTGTGGGCTGGATCAGTAGGATTGCTGTTTAATCTGCCGCCATCTCTCCGTAACGCAGCTCTGAGCTTTTAGACATAACAGCTGGTTGCGTCTACCACCAAGCCCACGTTATTGCACTACATAGACGACTAACAGGCTATCTTTGGCTGTGGACCCCCACCTTGCTTTACACTAACACTGTACAATAATATCTATCTGTATCATATCTGGGTTCATTATTTTACTCAGCCTTGCTGCTATGTGATAATTTCTACTATACTGTTATGAAATAGTATTAATGAACGGTGCCGTTGTGAAGGGCGTTGGCTCACGCTTCCTCTGCTGAAGGATCTGTCAAACTGTGGAGCTGCTCTGAGGATTCGCCTGTCAGATTTGGCCTTATTTGTCAGTTTGCTGTGATTCTGCTCCCTCAGCTTTGTCGTGTCACCATTCGGATTGCTTCAGAGGGCTCCTGGGAGTCGCTCATGTGGAGAGTATATGCCAGGCCTCGTAGCTGATTTACATCAGGTCAGTCTTTACCGAGACAAACAGACTGCTTAAGCTCTACCAATAACACTAGTTATGAGGATTTAAGCAGCTATAATCTCCCTGAGGTTCTGCCATCACAATCAAACGGCTGGGGCTGTAAAAATGGGTCTCACCCTTCATATAGCGTTGACAATTCATTTAAAACTATTTAATATTGTGGATGCACTACGCATTTGCAGAAAAATTGTCAAGTGTTTTCTTTTACAGCTTAACATACTGTACAATTACATAAATAAAATGACTGCACTGACTTCCCTGTGCACCTGCAAAATCTAATTATATTTAAATGGAGATGGACAAAATATTAGAAACACCTTTCAGTAACGCAATACAGCACCCCCACTAACTACGGCCTCAGGGTAGGGTATATTGCAGGCCTATTGTGTTGGATTGCATTAGATTGTACAGCTGTAGCTAATAAACTAACTCAATATACAGTATATAAAAGACACATTTTCTATGCTTCAAACTGTGTGAACAGTTTTGTGATCAAAAACCAATATATTTCTCAAGATGGACTCAAAAAAAAAGAATTTGAAAAAAAGATGTGACAGGGTGACTCAGTTTGTTTCCCCTTATTTTTAATTTGCAAATATTCTAATATTTTCAGTTTCCAAGGGTATTTTTGCATTATGGCCTTATTAAGTTTTCAGTTTGTAGCTTGGATCCACGAACTCAGTGCAACATCTAATGACTTCAGGATTACACCCCCTCTTAAATGTTCACATAAAACAGAAATGCAAAAGTCAGACAAGCATGAGTGCAAACAGAAACACACATACACGTGTAGACCCACATGGCAGCGCCAGTTCCCAGGTCTCGGGTGGCGAGCGATGTTTTCACACTTGTGTGGGGAGATTGCTATTTCTGCGCGGAGCCAGATAACTCAATTATTCATCACGGATGCTGGTGCACTCACTTTACCTCTATAAGGAAGGGGGCTGGTGTGTCTTGCTCAGAGTGTGTGTTCCACGTATGCATTGTCTACGTGCGCGTCCGAGCGCGTGCGTGTGTGTGCGAGGAAACCTCAAACAGAAGATGAACCGCTGACATGCCACACCACACAGTAGGAGAGGAAAGAGGCAAGAGGAGAAAAGGAAAAGGAGCTGTCATAAACATGGCAATCAAAGAGATATGAAGCAGGAGGTGAGGATCAAAGAGCAGGAGAATAAGGAAGGAATTAGTTCCCTTATCTTCTCTCTAAGCCAACTGTGCACCTTCCAGTCCTCTCTAGCTCAATAAACGGTTACAAAGAAAAATACTTTTTGAATTACCAGCAAAACTGAAACTCAGCTACCGTGGCACTCAACCTTTCTGCAAAAGAGGGCTTTTTAAGCTCCTGCAGCCTTGCTCCTGTGGTCTGAAACTAAAGCATAACATTTCGAGTCCGTTATTGATGCAGTGTACTTGTTATTATTTCCCACACACATTTTTATTATTCTTTTAATTACCTTTTTGCCAGTCATTGTTTAAGTACAGAAAGACAAGACATAAAGGACAGGAGAGAGAATAGGAATGCCATGCGAATGAGGAGGTGGCTCAACCCCACAACAGAGTGGGTGCAAGGTACGGTACGCGTTGGGTTAGTGGGTAGATGCCCACATAGCCAAAGGCCTTTACACAGCAGAGTGCAAAGGCCAAGGATCAGTGTGTGAGTCTGCAAACAGCTGCTGAATGCTGCCCCTAGAGCACATTTATCACCCCTGACACACCGTATGGAGTCCTAGGAAGTCCTGAACAAACACACTGCACACACGTAGCCTGTAGACACAAACACATGTCCACATACAGTATGCACCGTACATGTAAACAAAGACAACTACACACACACACACACGGACAAATCTTAGACACAGAAATTGAAACCTAGTTACATGCACGTACACAGACGCATGCATACAAACTCACACACAACCATTCAACTGAATTGATATTTTTGCACATTTGCTGCGTCTCCTGACATCAATCTTCGACTTAAAACAAGAGAAAACGTGCACACATACGACAGACACATAACTCTTTTTCAGTGGCAGCCTATCTCTGCTTGTGCTGCTGCCCTTATTTCCCCGAGGACGACTCTGAGGAGCCAATTGGAGCAGTTACACATGTCGACACTTCCATGCAACCATTTACCACAGCACACCCGCCCAGTGGCTCTTTTCATCAGTTTATTCAGTCTGTAACTCTCACACTGACACACAGACTGCATGCCCGTACTGTAAATTCACAGAAACACAAGGACACACACACAGACTAACTTAGCTGTCTCACTTTACACACACACACACACACACACACACACACTTCCCCTCCACTTTAATCTTTAAGGCAGGTAGAATCTATGATTCGAATGAGTGATTTATTTTAAACCATTCCCCTAGGGAATTTTACGGGACAGAGCCAGTACTTAATCTGATCACAGCATTCGCTTTCTATGTCAGCAATTTATGAATCCTCTCCCTTAGCCTGAGTTTGTCTGGGTGTGCATGCATGTTTGCAAGGAAGCTAATGAGGGGTAGAGAGAGAGGTGGGGAGAGGAAATGTGGAGAGAGAGACAGAGGGGGAGACACAGGAAGAACAAACTGGCACTGTGATGAGTGTATACTGTAAGTTAGCATACTGTCTGTAGCACACGCCCCCATGGTTTTGGGTGAGTCACTCTCTGCACTTGCAAGCTTGCATCCAATCTTACAAGCCTCAATATGCAACACAGTGTCTGTAAGTGTGTGCTTGGGTGTGTAAATTTCAGCAAACCCTGAAGAAAACACGAACCTCAGTTGCACTATAAAAGCTAAGCTCTGACAACAAAACCAAACCGCGACACACCCCTCAGCCGTCACGCTGCCGTCTCCCATTCACGGCCCAGCACTAAGTACCATCCAGATGACTGTGTCTAATTTTCACTGTATATTCCATTTCCATTTGAAAGGTGGTTAGTGCCCATTGAGCACTGTTATCGTGGCTGTGCAGACAGAGAGAGGCTGTCCTGCTCCTCCCAGCCTCAGACGGAGGAGCCATCGATTTGATTCAGTCTTAAAAGCCAGGTCAGCCTCAACAATGGCAGCTTATGGAAAAACCATTACCCCAGGTGAATTCTGAAATGTTAACCTACATGCATGTTTGACATCACTCTCCCTTTCTCCCTCTGTGTGGCTATCCTACACAGCACCACAGATGGAGCTGAGAGAGCAGAGAGAGAGCTCTGTGGGTTGCTTCTCAATGGAGTATGCAGGCTCCTCTCTAGGTGAGTCATGCTGCCTTTCTTTACACTTCTTGTTCAAGGCCACCTACCTTACACCTCCACTCTAGCACAGCCACTGCCAAGCTACTACGCCTGCTCATCCATTACACTACTCACAGCCTCTGACACTGTAGAAAAGTCACAGATGACTAATTTGATCCAGCTGAAATGCCTGCTGCTGCACTGAACATGATATGTGGTGTTTAAAGCTGAAATTTGTTAGAATATCAGCATAATAACATATCATATTTTATGTTATTTGCCTGATTGAGAGTGATGTTATGGCAAATTTACTGTGGTTGGAGTGATTGTCAATGTGATGCTATTCTCTCATTGCTCTGGGTAGTTCGTTATAGCTCACTTTCTGATTGACAAGTCCGGTTCAAAAGTGTTTTCGCCATTGTTGAACTCAACAGCAAAGTGTGAGTGGTGGATAAAGTTTTTAGTGTTTCATTGGTTAATTCAACTGAACGGCAGGCTTCAACATAATCTTCTGTACCAGACATAAAAAACAAAAAGCCCCAGTGGAAACAAGCTAATTTAAAGTCAAAATCATGCTGCTTCTTTTGGTCAGAAAATGTCCAAGCTAATATGAGCACCTGGCTGTTCATATACATTATCTTACATTAAATTCACTAGCTATATGTCCATGTAGCTACATATAGCTACTATAATACTTGGATTTAGGGCTGAAACCAGGGTGGGAAATTAGCACCAGCCAAATGCTGGTAAAATATGAAAGTTGCAGTAGATTTCAGACACAAAATAATTATTTACTATTGAGTGGCTGGTGAATTTGAACATTGTTCTGTCAGTGGCCGGTAGATGTTAATATTTTAAAAAGTTAATTTCCCACCCTGGCTGCAATACCAATTATTTTCATTATCGATTAATCTGCCGATTTTACTCCGGATTAATCGATTGTTTAAAAAAAAAAAAAAAAAAGGTCAGAAACCATGCCCATTATAATTTCCCACACCCCAAGTTGACTTGTTTTTGCCCGGCCAACAGCACAAAACCCAAAAGATATTCAGTTTACTGTCGTGTACGACAAAGAAAAACATAGAATCCTCACATATGAGTAGATAAAACCAGCAAATGTTTGGCATTTTTGCTTGAAACATTACTAAACTGATTATTTGATTATCTACATAGTTGCTGGTTAACTTTCAGTCGGTCGACTGATTGATTAATCGACTAATCGTTGCAGCCCTACTTGAAACACATTTCTATTAGCTGCTTGGCCTTATCTGACAACACATAAAGTCGCATGAGATAACTTAACAATAAAGTCTAAATCTGTATAAAGTGCTAAGCATTTGGTTCTATTAGTAATTTCTCAACAGAGTTTTGATTCAATGAGAAAAACATAAAAAGGACAAAAATTAGGCTACATTAATATTTGACAGGCGTTGCTGCTCAGTATGAAAGAAGAAAAAACACATCAGTAGTGATTTCACTTGTTGTTTGACCCACTGGCCTTGCATGTTTGATGCCTGCGAGATGTATGTGTGTGACAGTGTGAATCGGATTAATATAGTGCAGGGGTTCTGCTAATTGGGTTAGTGCACAGTTTGGTTAATTGGGTTAGCAGAGATTCCATGACAGCCAGCATGCTGACAGACACAGCTTGCTATCGATCAGATGGGTGAATGAAGGGGACAAACACAGCAGGTTCTTTCATTAAACAAGTGCAAGCGCATGCAAACACAATGAACTGCACGGACACACACACACACAAACGTTTCAGATTACACTGGAACTTACTGCATCGGCTCAATTCTGACAGAGGGAGAGTGGAGGTGTATAGATCCCATCAAATAAAACACAAAAAAGTGCTGAAAGTGATGACGGGTATTTACGAAAATGGTAGCAAATGGCTAAATAAATATGGATTTGTGTGTGTGTTTGCTTGAAAGAGAAGGAAAGTGTGTGAGAGAGAAAAAGACAGAGACCACTTGGGACCTCAGCTCTCTTTCATGTGGAGGTGAATACATAAATAATAAAATTAAATCATCAAAAACAGCACAAACCTTCTCTCAATAATATATACACACAAAGTATCATACGTTCCACATTCTTCAATGTTATATTAGTTGGTAAATTTAATAATCTATGTACAAAAATGTCAAAATGATGACAAAAATATATTTTTTGTGCCAGTTACACAAGAATCAAAATGACCTAGGTATAGAGATAACAGTCTTCCTGATTAAAAACGTAATTTTACAATAAAGACTACGAATTGTCAGTAATGTGGTTGTGTATCTTAGGCTTTGATGTGCTGCTTGTTTCCGTAGCTACCCATTATCTGATGGTCGCTAGGTGCAATCTGCAAGGTGTCGGGGGGAGCGAAGTACTAAATAAAGATATTTTCAAGGTTTTCAGGCACGAAGAAATCTCAACCCCAGTTGTGTCACTTCACTTCCTCGCTTAACACAATCTGCTGCCTCCTAAAATAGCTCAGCGTTTCTCTGAAACCGGGCTCTTGACTTAACACCAAGAAAGACAGATAAGGTACGTGTTGCAAAAAAAGACTGTCAATGCAAAAAAAAAACACAACATCCACGCTGCGACAAGCACACAAACCCACTGCAAGATCTGGAGATTCATTTTGTGTGATCCTGCTATGTGATAGGTACACCCATAGTTTTGGCTGCTTTGGTTTGGATATGGGAAGATCACACACCTGTGATAGTGTGCTCACAGAAAGTTTATGACCTTTATCTCACTTTTGAAAAACTGAACAGTATAACTGACCTCACAGAGAAAATGTCAAGCCAACGTGTTTGACGTCAGTCCTCGTGTAAAGAGATATTTCCAAATGTTGAAATGTGCCAAAAACCAGAATCTAAATGGATTAGCTCCCTCTTGCTTATGTTTGGATTTTGCTGTTAACTATTCTTTAAAGCCAAAGGCAGCCTCTGGAGTGGAGTTCAGCTGATGTGATCTCTCTTTCCACAAGCCACTCTTATTAAGCAGCACCACTAAAAGCCGGAGGATTCGCTTACTAAACCAATCAATATAGGATCTGCCTTGCCGTGGTCCCTGGAGCCCTCGACTCCACCCTTCATTCTTCCTCCAGCTTTCACTGTCCCTACAGTCTCACTCATTCATGGTAGGCGTATGGGTGAGGTGGATGCTACTGTGTGTGTGTGTGAGTGAACCTGCATACCCATGACAGATCTGATACCAAATGCAGTGCTATCTCAAACCTCATGAGGTGAAACAGGTGAAAACGGTCCACTGAGGCAGACCCAAGGAGCAAACCGCCTATTAATGAATAAATAAACACACCAGTCAGCATGAATGCCCCGCTGTCCTCGCGCGCTTTTGAATGCACAAGCTGATCTTCCTTCGCTAACACCTGTGTGACTGTCAGAGGAATCAATAAACAGCCACTGTTGCAAAGGTGAACTCGCCCACCAGCGCACGCCGTGCTTACACGGCCTGTCTGTGTCAGGAAGAGGCATTTATACACACCTCACATGACACACCTCATATTCATGTTAATGCCATAGCAGTGTTGCCAATTAGAGCAAAACATACAAATATATGCATACTGTTAATATGCAAATACAGACAGATGGCTTAGGAAGGTGTAGAAACACACATGCATACTTGCACAAACGCAGCCAAACACACTCATACACAAACATTACATCTTGTTACATTACATCAAACTAGTCTGCTCAGTCCTGATAGATGACTGGCTTGATAACCAATTCATCACAATACGATATAATTCCCTTATCACAGTGACTTGTCTATGAGAAAGTTACTTGTTTCTGTTTGTACTATTTCTTGCTGAGATATTCGTTCACAAGCGGGTTTTCATACTGCAATCTAGCTGCTGCACATGATGGCATCATTCAATTATCTCCATGTGGCCCATTACCAAATGCAGCTGTGCTAGCTGATGGTGTGAGTTTTAGTTGCATTATGAGTCCAACATACTCATACTACTGCTCTGGCTTGTTGTGTCTTTTAGACACAATTTTGCTGGGAAGAAGTGTGAAGCAAAGTCTGAAAGAACACACCTGTAGCCAGCAAGTTGCTGGTTTGACGCTCAGCCCAAATCAGAGCATAGAAAGCGGTTATGCAACACTCTTCCCCTTTCTTTTAAATCATTTTAAGGAAGGGGAAGTATGCCGACGTAAAGGCATAAAACACAAAGAAGAAGTGCGACAGAGAAGAGCATCCTATCTCCACTAATGAGACCCAGATGATTCGCTCTGTTTGCGCATTTTAAACTGTTGTTGTTGGTATAAACACTTCTCCACCCACAAGAAGTGACAAACTCAAACTTTAAGAATGAAAAACAAAACTGTCTCCTCTTTTTTCAGAATAGATACAGAGTACCCTGCTGTACTGTAGCTGTAAGGCTCTTTCAGTGAGGCACTGAACACTGTTGGTAACAGCCCAACAGCAGAACACTGAGGTCACAGTGTTGTGTCAAAGTCACGCAAAGTCAGATTTCCTTAGGTCAATAAAAGTAAAAAAGATTGATTTGACATTACTTAAAATTGTGACTTTGCACAAGTATAAATGTCTATGTGGTACCTCTGTCCAAGCACAAGGAGAGGAAGAGGCAATGTCTTTATTGACTTTGACTTTTTGGACATGAGATGGACCCACAGCTACATTGAATTTGCTGTAACGAGTGGCATACCAACTCCATTTTGTGCCTCTCGTGTATTACCATTACACTTGAGTCATAAGGCTAAGCATCTGATTTTCCAATAAATAAATACCTGATCTTTAAAAAACATTCCGTCTGTTGCACGATAAAAAAATATTTTTAACCCATTTCCCAAACTGCAACTGTATTTCCTAATCCAGGTAGCCGGAAATTACATAATGTCCTGGCTCTTCCTGCAATAAAAAAGCAAAGCATGAATGCGTTGTTTTGTATGAAAACATAAAATACTGGAAAGAAACATGAATATATACCAATATGTCTGATAATAAAGTTTTCGATTTTAGATGGACAAAGAGAGCGAGGAGATATGTTGTTTCCAGCCACCATCTTTGATTGGATTAGGGAAAAGAGGTACAACTGAATCTTTTGCAAAGGACAGAATACTTGTTCATCCTGATGGTTAGATGAGTCTTTGAGGGTTTTGGAAATACCTACAGAGGTAAGTGTCCACCTCGGTTTTTCAAAGATTGACGGGTATTTATTTTTACGGGAAATTGGGAGGATTAGCACTGTGACTAGGATGTAATGGTAATACATGAAAGGCACAAACTGTGGCTGCAGTGGCACCTACTGTATATGCTTGCTCGGAAGTTCAAAGAGGAGGGGCATACAGTAGGTGACAGTGACCGTGATAAATGACAACTGAAAAGCCACACACACATGCATATATTAAAGAGGTTTTTATACACCATCACCAGAAGGCTAATAAATCAAAGAGCACTGGTAATACTAAATGTGAGTTGAGGGTTGAAGGAATATTTCCTCAGTGGAGACTATTATTCTAAGCTCAAACTTCACCTCCTGCAAAGACCTTGGAAGGTTTTCAAACTGTCTAAAACCAGTTGACAGGAAGAAATGTTCTTGTGACTGCTAGAAGTAAGGCTTTAATTGTTTAAACAAATGCACACGCAAGCAGATACACACTGTAGCCTTCTATTACAACGGGCTCCTTTCCTTCACATCCAACACAGATTACCTTCTAGTTATTAAAGCACCAGAAGCTGGCACAAGCATCAGGACAGGAGCATGTTTTCTCTCAGTTCACTTGATTGGCTGCTAAATGGGAACAGAGGATGGAGTACATTATCTACATGTAATAATGGAACTGCAGCGTTCAGAACAAGCATATTAATTCGTGTTGATGGTGTCACAATAGAATGGAGAGTTAAGAGCATATGTAAATCACTGCTTTTTCTTTTCTACTTTATTTATTGTGTTTGCTCTTGTATATAGTCGTGTTTAGGGCCATTATGCTGTAATGCTGCTGAGACATGAATCAATACTTGTGAATTACAGCGCTCCTTCTCTAATGGCAAGCTACTGCAATGCTGTACCTAGTCTGAAATGTATTTAGTGCTTACTGAGATGACGGATACTAAACTACCCGTGCACTTAACTTAACTCATTAATCAATTAGGAGGATTCTGTGTGATTATATGTTAAATGTACGGTTTGAAATATCAGGACATGTGACACAATAACCGGTGTGAATTTTGAGATGCAATGTAGTAGTAGTAGTAGTAGTGTGAACACAATGAAGGTGTTTGTTCTGTTTTTTCTTATCATGTTTCTAAGAGGAGAGTAACAGAGAGTATCACCAGTGTGCTGTACTGTACCCATCACTTTCTTGATCTCTGGTTGCTATGGTGATCTGATTTTGTTCAAATGTGGTATTATGTGTGCCAATGTTCAGCTCACCACTGGACGACACAGAAGTAAAAAAGAAAACTATTCAAAAACTATTCTTTAAATTTATTTATTCCACTTCTGCTTATCATCCCTTGTTGACTCATTCTTTAGTGCCCATTTCCTTGTTTCCTCCCTTGGCCTCTGCAATGTCTCTTATTGCCCTATACACAGCATTAATAATTGAGAGCATTTTATGCAGACAGTGAGTTTTGGTGCCCTGAGCTCTTTGGTCATGGATCCATGGCACTAATGCTGGGTGGCAGGCCAGTTTGAGGCCCCGCACTCCAAGTCCAGGCTAGGGCACATCTGTCTGGCTGACTGTCCTATCTACACCCCCCCCCTCCCACCCCCGATCCCCGAGCCATTATGCACACAGCTGACATGCACACACATGCACACACACACACACACGTGCGCATACACACTTTTAGGATTCACGGACCATTTACCCTGTGATCTGTAAAGCTCACATCACACTTTTGCACCTTTTACGAACGACCAAAGCCCACAGACAATGACTGACATTTTCAAAACCCTAAATAACTGTGAGCTGCTGTTCTCTCTTACAAACACTATAATTCTCACCGACACACCATCATACACTCTCTCTATATATGTATACGAGATATAGTGGTAGCATGTATTAGAAACAATGACATTATTGATAAGAGAAAATGATGGTGTGTGTGAGTGAGATTGAAAATATGTCTGATAGAAGTTAAAAGTGTATGTAGACAGTGGTAGTGTGCGTGTGATAACCTAAAGGAAAGAGGGGATGAGTGTGTGTGAGTAAGAATGACTGTGCATGTGGTTATATATGAAAAGGAAGGTAGTTTCATTGAACAGGAAGGTGGTTTAAATTCTCTGTTTCTGATTGGCTTATAGCCTACCAAGTGGTATTTCTAGCAATGTTTGGGCTTCAAGGAGAATTTAAAACAAGCCACAGAGCAATTTAAGGACAACTTAAATTTCACCAGGTTTTGTTCAAACAGTAGCAAGGTCACCAGCACCATGATTCGTCTGATGATTTACATTGTCCACGTCATGGTAGTAGAACTGGAAGTGCAATACTATTTACATGTCAATCAAACTCTCACACCTCCCAATATTATGCAGTCCAGTACACCACCACTAACTATGACATCAATGGTAAAACATAATTTAATTAACACCTTTCTGACATTGTCAAAAAAAACCCTGAACATCATGAATGTAGACTTTATGACAAAACAGTTGTATTGGATTGTATTAGATTGTACGGGTGTATATAATAATGTGGCAAATGAGTGAATTGAGAATAGTAGCAGATTATGATGGTGAGCACAAGAAATCACGATTGTGGATGTAAGAAGGTAGCGTGTATGGGAAAGTACAGTGATGCTGTGTGTGAGAGCAGGTATGATTTATGAACTAAACAGCCACTCATATATATACACATATACATATATTACTCTTTAGGCACATGTCTGCATGTGTGTTTATGAAAGAGAGATTATGTGCTGCATATGCACGCATGCGTAGGAGACGAAAGGGAGATAGAGCACAGAAGCCGTGGTGCAGGTGTGCAAGTGAACCCGAGAGAGTGTGTTTATTTCTATGAGATGAAGGTGGGAAGGGATGATGGGATGGAGGGCGGATGAGAGGGGAGGGAGGAGGGAAGAGGAAGGAGCGCCCCAGTCCTGTCGCCTTGGGTGCATCAGCAGCAGGAATTGTTCTCTGCCCTGTGGGGGCCATCTGACTGTTCTGTCACCCTCCACAGAAGGCTGACTCTGCCTTAAAGAGCTCGGCCCCGCGCCTGCAGTTCGACATGCTTGATGTTTAATACATACACAAGGAGAATATTGAGAACGCCTCAGGAGAAATGCAGTACACAGGCTGTAAGGGAGAGAGTTTTTTATGTCAGTTTGTAGAACAACCAAGAATAGAGGAGCTCCTGTGCAAAGTGAGCGTGGGCAGGCTGTGAACATAATTGCCCGGAATTCGAACCAGAGCTGGAGCTCCATCGCAAATTTGAAATATACGAGATCCACATGTTAAGCACCTCTCAACAAAACGCACTTAGTAGTGAGTGGGGGACAGCTTCATACTGGTGATTATGTAATACACTGACTTATCTGCACCAGCCAGAAAATATACATCACGCTCATATGCGAGGTTTCAGTCAAAATAACGGCGGTGAACTTATCACGTAAGCTGAAATGCTTCTCCCAGTGTGCTCCTGTATTTCTGCAATCAGCATGAGAGTGGTGTAATTCAGGGCATCACCATCACTCCTCAATAAGGCAGGAGAACGGGCCTCAGGGGTGACCCTCCTGCTTAAGTCAACACAATGAGTGTAATGAGGTGAGATACACACACACACACACATATAGGCACACACTCATACACACACACTGGAGATGGGAACCCTTGCTGCATAGTAAGTGGATTTCATTCATCTACATGCACTCAGCCTGCTGTAGAAGTTCTACTCACACCCACACATTTAGCACCACAGCAAGCATCTCACTCTGTAGCTTATTACAGGTGAGGAAATCATCATGGACTGATTTAGATATGTAGTTGTGGCAAGGATTAATACTGCTTTCTATCATTTAGCAATGATGTCATTTCAAAGTAGACAGCCTTAATTTAAGCCAGTCATATATCTTAACAGACAGAACTTGTATTTTGGTAAAAAAAAATCATCCTCAATGTCACGGATCAATGGGGAAATGAAAACATTAAACTGATATTAAAAGGCACCGTTTCTGTTTGACATGTCAGTGTCTCCTCCTGTGCACCTAAAAGTCTCCGAGTTCATCAGTTCTGAGTTCATAATTAATCAACCCTGCCGTGTAAGTAGGACTGGTGCCTTTCTCTTATCATTACGTACAGAAACCCACACCCTCTGGGCCATCAGCGGATTAATGATGAGCGCATGTGATAGGAGAACCCCTCACAAAGGCTTTATTTTAGCCTTGCACCGAGACTGTGGCCGCAGTGTGCAACACATGTTCACTCTAATCAAAACTTTAAAAGGGACACGATCGACCTCCAAATCACCCACTGTACTGCACTGCATGATATTAAACCTTGATGCGCGCATGCATTAAGTTGCGGGTGTGTGCAGGCGGAAAGTGCACCATCTCCAAATTAGCAAGGCAACTTTCACACATCGCAGACCAACCGGTTATGCTGCACTATACTAAGAAGCCTATGAATGATTGATCAGACAGGTGGGATGGAGTAGGGAATAATTCAGATGCAATAAAGAGGAGCAGGCACGCTGAACGTTTCGAAACTGTCCAGATGTCACCAAAGTGGAACCAAAATGAAAGCGACAGAGATCTGACGTATTGTACTCACTCGCCCCCCGGTGCGTTAGAGGAGCATCCCGGTCTCGCAGGGCCAGCTCTTCAGATGAGTTCTCCTGGGACAGCGCGACTTGATCCTCACTATCATTCTTTGCAAAGCTCCAGCCTCCTCACAGCCTCACCTTACTCTTCCTCTTTGACATCACATGAAAAAACAGCTGCATGCCACGTGAAATTCGCCTTTAATTGTTGTTTCAGGGTTACAGTCGTCCGTCCCTCTGTATGTAGAGCAGAAGTGACAGCAGCGGATTCCTATTTGAGGGGATGCTGACGCGCAACCGGAGGGGCTTGCCTCCTGCCTTTCTTATCTGGCTCCATCAGCTCTCGGTTAGGCAGCACCATGTGACTGAAACCACTGTCAAGACAGACAGAGTAACACATTTGGTTTCCGGTAAAAGCTTTCAAAGTAAAACATCCATAAACAAATGAAAGGCAAGATTAGTCATTATTGGCATGGAAAAAAAAATAATTAAGAATTAAACCCCAATAACAACAAGCTTTACTGGAGTTTCTACTAATGAGTTATTTGCACTAATTCCTAGCTATGTGTAAAGTTTGCTACTGCAAATATGAATGACAACAAACATCCCTCTTCCAGCGTTCAGCTAAGGCTAATATATATGAAATTAATATTACAAAATAAATAAAAAGATATTGATATATTTCACAATATTTAAATGTATATAACAATAAGCTAGATTTTCACTGCAATGAACAGTGTCAGTCAGTGTTCTCAGTAACTGCTAATGCAAGCTAACATATGCTAACGATGCTAACATTAAACAGCTAGTAAATCACCAGCAGTTTCTCTGAACTTTAAATATGTTTAGGTTAGCGTTAGCTTGTTGTTTGTCAACATGTTAGCCACAAGAGTTTATGCCAAATGTTACTGAGCAATAGCCCAGCTAACATCAATGTACAGGTATGGATTTGATATCAAGAAACAGGGTTTTTTTATTTAAAATAAGCTGATATGCCAAACACATTGTTTGGAGAATACGTTTTTGTAATTGTTTGATTAAGATGCAATTTTGCATTTTTGTTTTTGCAGTTTTCCTTCATGAAAATCTATTTTATATAGCATAGACTTACATATCAACCTCTTCCATGCCCCAGGCCCCCAGCTTCTCTGGTTCAGAGCTTCTTTTTTCCTTTCTAATTTATGCATCTAGACTATATAACCTAGGTAGTGCTTAGGTTAGGCTATTTTGCTGATCTAATACAGTAAAGAAGAAAGCCTTGCGCAAAATGCATTTTCACAGTTGCACAACTATATTTGTAGTAAAGGAGCGCCCAACTAATTATATACTTTTATTTTGAAGGAAACCTGCATAATTTCCTGTCTTTTTTCAGCTTGTGTCCGACGTGACGCACCTGTGAAGGCACCCATTCAATTAAAACCGACCTCACAGACGAGTGCCTCCAAGCGGCCAGAGTTAGAACAACATCAAATGTTCAAAAATGATTCTGAGGACCAGTATTTCTTCACCAAAGCATAATCCCATTATAAATTATTTACATGCTGCTCATAATAGCCTCCGTATTTATTCTTCATTGAGTCTGGAACTTTCTTCATGGCAAAATAGTGAAGAAAAATCAGATGAGACTCTGCCTCCAAGGACACATGCATAATCTTAAACTTTTATGAGGATGGGCTCATAAAAAGAAAAGCATTCATATGCTTGTGGGACAGCCAGTGATGGCTGTAATTTGCAGCTACGTAGGGTAGTTTGTGTTTATAAATGTCCTATAAAGCTGTAGGGAGCAACTCATTTTGCTGATTTAAGGTTAGGTTATGATGTATTATTTGCCACAGTAGGTGTTGCACCAATGCAAAATATTCTGCGTTGTTTCTGTTGCCCACAGCAGCTCCCCAGGTGACATACAGTATTTTAACCTGAATGATGGCATCTTTTGGAAGCCTGTGGTATAAGCAAACTACTGTTTCACCACAGTAACTTCAGAAATCAAGTCATTCAGGCTGCTGTAAGTGTAAGAAAGGATACAATCTATTTTGCTGTCATGTCTCCATCAGCCTCACAAATGAGGAACTGGCTGTTAGATAATAGTGAAACAGGTCCGCTCTTGAGTGTGTGTCTGCACATGGAATTTTCACTGAGGGTGTTTGAGCGCCAAAACCTTGTGACAGGAGAAACAGAGAGAAAGAAAGAGGGAGTGGGAACTAGAAGCGACAGCCTAAGACGCTTTCAAAAAAGAGAAAAGCCTTGTCCTTTTGAGGACTTTTTTCTGTTGTTGTTCACTACGAGCCAGACTCTTGGGTCTCCTCCACAATGCAGGTCCCCTCAGAGCAGCACACCACTGGCTGTCCTGTCACTTCACATTAGTGTCTTTGTGGAGAACAGCAGCCCCTGAGGGCTTGGACACACTTGCCATGAAAGAAGTTTTCTGGACACACACACACATACACACAGAGTGAGTCGATAAGGAGGTGTTGGGCAAAATGGGCAAAACACAAGGAGAACCTCTATCAAGGATTCTAATAGAACTATAACAGTGACCTTATTTCGGCCTTGGCTCTCCTCTCTCAATCTCACTCTCTCCCACCCACCAACCAACACACACACACACACACACACACACACACATTTTTATGGCACACATTCAGAAAACATGTTCTCATAAGAAATGCAGTTGTGAATGAGTGAGCTTCATGCATGCAAGAAGTGCAGGACAGTCACTAATGTATTCTACTAGAAGCTCTTGCACTCACTGGCTTGATGTGTAACAGTAAAACATGACAGTTGTTACAAACAAATTAGTTAATGCCACACAAAAAAATAGTTCCTACATTTAATGTCACGTTACACCCACTGGTGTGTTTAAACCCACAGGACGTTATTTTATGAATTTTAGCTAAGATTAAAATGTTTCCAAAGACGGAAAATATATTATCCTGAATTTGGTGCGAAATGTGTGTAGAATGATGAACAAGAATATTTCCATTTGATGTCATACTGTAGCAATAAAAACATATCGCTCTGGATTTCACACTGTAGAAACATCATTGTTGAAACAAGCAGAATGAAAGGTTAAGCATGAACGTTCTTGCTTGACCTTGGAAATTGTTAATTGACAAAACAATTCCAACTCAAGGTCCACTTAGCAGCTTTTTTTTGGAGCTTTTAACCATATTTCACGGTCTTTCTCATCACTGTTGACCTGCAGGCTATGTAGCTGATTACATCCATTGCATTTTAAGAATTTCTCATCCTTGTTGGTTTACAGATAGCAGGTGGACCTTGAGCGGACAACTGAGCAAACTCCAATTACTGATGACGATGGTGTGATGTGGTTAAAAAGCTCCAGAAAAAGCTATAAGTGGATTTTGAGTTGTTGAGTTGTCAAAAAGACTGTAGCCCATAGATGGTATTGTCATAAAACATGCAGTCTGGTTTTCCATTAACAAAAGATCTACCAGTCATCAAAAGGTAAAAGTTTTAAAGTCAAATGCACAGTCATAGACTCACATGTGCCATGTAAGGTACTTAGCAGGATGCACCACCTGATTGTGCACATATTACATAACACAATAAAGTATGTCCCTAAGTATGCTTAGGCCTATCTGAGACAAGAAAGTATGACTAGAATGAAAGTACTGGAGCATGGACAAACTAGCAATCATCAATAGACTTAAACCTAGAGAAAACAGATGCAGGTGGTGGGTGATGCTCAAGCTACTTCAAATTGATCACGATGCTTGTTTTTTCAGGTTTTGAGCTCTCATGATGAAAGAACAGCCTTTTTTTTTTTTTCTCAAAACCAAAGGAAAAAAAGCCCAATTCGTGTCTGCTCGCCGGCTTCCATAAATACCCCGAGGTTATTTTTGGCGATGGGGGGAGGAGCTCCTCCTGGGCCTGGCTGGACGAAGGTGGGCAGGGCGGCGTGGGACGGCAGAGAAGAGAGAGGAGAGGAGAGAGGAGAG
>LKNJ01000746.1:40341-105915 GCA_002120245.1 Maccullochella peelii
GAGAGGAGAGGAGAGGAGAGAGAAGAGAGAGGAGAGGAGAGAGGAGAGGAGAGAGAAGAGAGGAGAGAGGAGAGGAGAGGAGAGAGGAGAGAGGAGAGGAGCGGTATTTTGAAGGAGCGGAGCGGAGGAGTGTGTGTGATGAAATGAGATGTGAAGTGTTCCCTCACTCAGCCCGCAGACGCGTAAAAGATTCATCAAGCTGGTGAGGAGAGAGGTGGGACCTGCTTCCATGCACTCCGAGGGGGGGGGTGACTGAGAGAGTTGCTTTTAAGATCTTTTCTATTATAAATCACACCGAGCAGTGGCTACCCAGAAGGCAAATGGAGCGCCAAACAAAAGGTCTGTGTGGAGACAGGGAGGCATGACAAGAGAGGTTTGGAGAGAAGAGGGGGGTGAGGCAAAAGTGATATAGAAAGTGGAAGTTGTGTGTACAGAAACTCGATATAAAATAGGAAAAGAAATAATACTTTAACCAGAATAGTACCTCACTGAGATGTAAAGTGTTTTTTACATGAGTGCCCAAGATAATTGGCACCCTTAGGAGTTTTAAATGCTTTAATTATTATTGTAGAATCTGTAAAAGCCCCCATGGTGAGTCTAGTTAAATGTGGGAGGAGAGACGTGTGTCTTGACGCAACATTTGGAAAATCACATAACTGACAAAAATGTGGCTTCCATTTTGAATAATGACCCCTGTAGTAGCCTACACAGTATAACGTGCGGTGCAGTGCCTTTTGGAAACTTGTCAGTGTGTCTCATCATATAGTCACAAGATGGCGCCTCCTCTCCATCAGCAGCAGCAGCTGCAGCATCATTACAATAACAGCAGCTCACGTAACCCTCCCCAACACACGCTCACAGATCTCAAAATGAGACGCAAACATTGGTTGTTAAACACCAGTACAAATAATGAACGCTTCCCCACCAATAAATGCCCGAAATTGGCTTTATCACTTTGTCTGACATTCCAATTGCTACTACGCCTTTTAAATTGGCTTAATAGGAATGAATTCGGTCACCATGACAATAAATTGATTGCCTCTGTTAAAACATTTTGAATTAACAAGCGCGCACTTTCTCGACCACAGACAGCTTCCAGAAACCAGCCCATACCCCACCAACACCACCATCTCCCACCCCTGCCTCCTACTCCTCCTCCTCCTCCTCCTTTTACACACCGGCTCGCAACCACCCACCCAGCCAGTCACCTCAAGTGCGACCGGCCGGCTGGAGCGGAGGCAGGCAAACAAACCCAGACCCAGACCAGCCAGGGCGACCCTGCCGCGGGTTTTTTTGGCTCCTCAAAGAGACACCGGAGCAGTAGAGGAGAATGGCACGCCGGTGCTTGGATCAGGACTGAGTTTGGTCGGCACATTGAGAGCTCCACCGACCCGTTTCCAAGTCCTTTTCTCCCGGCTCAGAGTCACGTTTTCACCGCTGACACAATGGGCTGCTGCAGCGGACGATGCACTCTCATCTTTATTTGCACTTTACAGTTGGTGAGTTGACCCATACTTCTCTGCTTGTTGTTTTACAAGTTTGTGCAAAAAATGGCTTTACTGTTACCATAATATTTTTTGAATGGTAAACTACTTTACACTTGAATGTTTATTTTAACTGGGCAGTAGCCCATGTTCTGTGAAAGGCTGAGTATCACATGTGGAAACTGATCCAGGATATGTTATAGAAATATCTGTAGCCTACATCCTAAAAGTTCTATAACTCACTATAAGTAGCCTATACCAGCAGCACACTACAAACAAGTCTCTATATTTTTGTATTTTCTCTTGCCTTTGCTTGTGTTGATATTTGCTGAAATGTGTTTAAGTAAAAATCATGACCCAGGATTGATAAATTGTGTGTTTTGTGCCCATTCTAAGCAAGTAGTAGTGTTGTTTATTTCTTTACCTGATCCTTGAGGAAATTCACTGTTGTGACAGAAATCATATGATGCTGTTGGTGTTAGGAAGTCAGCTCCTCTCACCACTAAAAAACCTCAAGTAGTGGCACAGTGATGGACAGTTTTGGGGTAACTATGCTGTGTGATGCCTGATGAAAGTGCATCAACAAATATATGGATTTGCTCTTTTGAATACTGTAATGGTGACCCAATAGCCTATATACTAGTCTATATCACTTGAAGTCACCATGATGTAGTTCTGTGTGAGGCATCAGCTAGGCTATTTGTTCAAAACCCATGTCTGTATTTCAGATTAATATCCAGAGTTGCTGCTGCCTCGTGATGTTAAACTAAGACTAAGACGTCTGCTAATACATTCATTCCTTCTCTGATCTTAAGATTTGAGGAATTTGTTCATCAACAACTCAAACCATCTTGGGAAGCGTTGATCCACAAAACACGTCAGATGCAGAGACTTATAGCTTGTTGAAGCATTTCAGTTTCTGATCAGTGAAGTGTGGCCTGTGACATTTTACTGACGGTAGCCGTGCAGTCTCAGATGATGCTTCCCATGGACTCACAGGCCAGCTTGCCTTTGCCACCATCCCTGAGTAGAGTTTACTTGACAGGGTGTGACAATGTTATTTATGGTGGTATTAAAACTGAGCTTGCTCACACCATAAGCCCCCGAGTAAACATCACTTTTATCAGCTAAGGGAGAAATAAAATTGTCTCAGACAAAGAGTCAAATGGGAAAGTTCTGATAGATTGTATCATGCATGACGGGATCCAAAAACAAAGAAAAATGGAACACATAACAAAAGGAAAGCATATGATGGGAAGTGACATCAGCCACGACTGTGTTGAAACCATTAACTAAGTAATACACCCACTCCTCACATTTAATATTTTATTCCCCTAAGCCAACATCTCAAGACCCCTTCAGAGTTACAGGTTTCTGCTAAAGTTTAATACACTTACATATAAGAGGCTGTGAATCTAGATTGGAAAAGAACCACTGTCTGAGTTTAAATGCGTTTTCAGAGGAAAAAGATTAAGACAAGCGTTTGTTGCAGTTCTTTCTCGCTGTCATTTGAATTACTTCCTACCGCCTTCGGCCTTAATATCCTGCTGCCCTTTCCCCACTTCATCTTTGGAATTAATAGAGGGCTGGTGTGTATTTGTGGGTAACACTTGTGTACCTGTTAGGTCCCCGCTCTGGAAATTAATTTCATAATGAAGGAATAGGGAACTCAGACATTAGATTGAGAGTCTGCTTGTGTCTATATGGCTCAGGTCACAATGGCCTCAGTATTGATCCCTTTGTAAAACCGTGTCTTGCTCTCTGATGACACACACATACGAGGGCTATGAACCCACCTTGATGGACACACCTGTTTTCCCTTCCCAGACTTCGGACCTTTTTGCCTCATTAGAGAGAAAGAGGTCGACCATTTGTTAAGAGGTTTATAAAGCTGTCAGCGGGCTGCCTAAAAGGTCCCCGAAGACTCCTGGAAACAGCTTTATTTTCCCCTGGCACTATTTCTGGATGACCTGACACTTCCTGTCTGCAGAAACACACACACACCTGTGAGTTCTGCACACTTCTGATGAGTTTAACCTGCAAAGAGGGGTTGCATTAAATCATGCATGACCTTTCAAAAGGTCATCAGCTTGTAGGCGTGTGTGTTTATGTGCACGTGTTCACATGAATATACGTGTGTGTGTGGAGCAGCACAAGGGGCCCCCACTCTCCCCTGGCTGAAACCTATGCATAGACAATGAGCCAGGTTATTCCCAGTCCATTACAGGGTAAAACTACCATTAACAAAACAACATACTCTGCTCCTCAGATGTAAAAATAGCCCTTGTGAACCGCTGTGTGTGCTAATTAGCCGGGGAGAGTGCTTTGATCAAACCTCTTTTGGCATCTCGGCCATCCCCTAATTGAATTGTGGTGCGCTTTCCTCATCAACAGGCCGAGCAGTGGGACTCATCTCTCTGGGACAGAAGGCAACAGATAATGAGCCTGTATTGATCGAAACGCCTCTGTTACCTCTTCCCTCTGCAGCCTAACTATTCCAGACAGTAGGGCTGGATCGTTGTCAGAACCCCGATCAGCCCCAGAGAATGGCAAGCGTTGGCAGGAAGCCCTGTCTGTTTAATGATTCGTTTGTACTCTGAGACACAGGCAGGCTCGTTTTTGTCTCAACGGGTTGTTTGTTTGAAGTGTTGACCTAAAGCTGACCTGGCGTAGAAGCATTTCGATTGGTCAGATATGGGACCCAGACCAGACATATTGTGAATGTCAACGACTGGCCATGAGGAGGGACGCTGTTCTGAATGGAGCTGATGGTCAGTGCGGCTCTGTGGACGGTGGGTGATTGATGAAGGAGGCCTCTTCGTTGGTCTTGGTGGTATTCTGGGAAAGGGCAGACACGTGCACACACACATAATCACTCTGAACAACGGGTAATGAGCTCAGAACTGAACATTGACCCTGAAAATGCCTGGCCATAACTGCACTGACTGATGCAACCTCACAGAGACACAGACACTGTTTCATGCATCCCTCTTCACACTCAGACACACCCACAGACGCAGCTGCACATTCTGAACTGTGAGTTATAGGTTAGTAGGTCTAGTGTTGGGTAAAGATTACACCCTTTGTATGAGGGGAGGAAGTGCAGCTTTGTGGGCTTCTGACAAGATGAGAGAAATGAAGGAAAGAGCTGGGAGGGGGTTTTATTTGATCTCAAGCAAGGAGAATAAAAGGGTGTCCATGTTGTCACAGTGAGTGTCTTCATTTGTGCCTATGTGCTTACAGTGAAGTAATCCACAGAGGCAAGATTTACCTCATCTTCACCCTTAAAAGCTATAGTCAGACTACCCACAACCGCTTTGTGAGCATGTATGTGTGTAATATCTTGCATCACACTGCCCACTTTTCCTTTACTCATTTCATGACATAGCTAGAGAATATACTAACTTTGTAGTGAAGGCTTCAGAGAAGAAGAACCCGGGTTCAACCAAAGTGCTTCCAAGAAAGTTTTAGCGGAGAAGCAGAGCGCCTCCTCCTGAAGAGAGTTATCTCTAAAGGCATGACATTATCCCTTGGCAGGCATCACGTCATCTCCCACATGTTACAAAGGATTTAGGCAGTTTCTTTTCTGCTTTCACTGCTAACTTATTTGCTTTATGGAAGCACTAACATTCAAATTTCCTGTTGAATATTCATGAGCCTAGAGATGCTGGATCAACAAATCTACATACACATGTGTGCTGACAGACACACACACACACACACACACACACACACAAGGACCCATAGCTTTGATATTAATGCATCACACGGCTGTAATTAAGAATAATTACTGCAGCTAGGGCAAATTGCATGGCAATAAAACAGTACGGTATCAGGCCAGCAGACCTGGGTGTGAGAGTTACTGCTACTGTATAATCCTGTTATGTCTTTCCAGTTCCCACGAGAGGTGATATATCAAAACCTTGTAACTAGTGAAATATGAAAGCTGTTCTTTGCAAGAGCAAGACGATTTCAATTTTATCAGTTACAGATGCTACTTTTGGTGGGTACTTTGTTGAGTGTATGTGTGTAACTTCTTTAGAGTGTCTGTGTGAGAGTGGAGACTGGTGTGATCAATGATAATGAACTGTGTTTCCTTGGCACTGCCAGGTTGATGGAGGAGATAGGCCAGCGGGAATAGAGTGGATGGTTACAACTCTTTTATCTCTCTGTTTCTTTCCCTTCGTCTTCGCCTCTCTGGGCCTGCTATTAACTTCTCATGAAGCCTCTCTGGACTCTGATCCATATCATTGTGAGCAGAAACACATTTTTTTTTTTTTACTATTTGCTCTGGCTTGCACAGATGGCAGCAGAGTAAGATAGCATCCCTATCTGAATTATCCATGCAGATACAAAATGTGGTGTCTGTGTGTGTGTGTGTGTGTGTGTTAGACACAGCTTGCTGTACAGAGATGGGGTCCTCATAAACTAGACATATTCCCCAAATGCCAACAGATGCCAACAGCAATACATTTGTTGGCTTCTTAGTTAATTTCTTATTTTGTAAAGTGGATTTAAATGGAGCTGTACCAGTATGTGCTTAGGGTTTTGAAGACATTTACTACTATTAACATACAGGTTATACACAATGATAACTGTGTTCGTCAGATGTGAACTGGGGATGGGGTTTGTAATCTACACCACTAAGCCTAAGGCGACTCATAGTCAATTATCTGGAACCCAGCAAGCATCGATCAACACTATGGAGCCAAGTTTTAGCTTAAACTAACCTCATAAACCTTCTTGACAAAAAAAAAAATGCAAGAGCAATCAAAGCAACAGTGGTTGTTAACGTTGGAGAGAGCACGTTCTTGTTAGGGCTGTCACTTTTTCAAAAAGTCAAGTTCGAACAAATTCAAACTAACACGTAATGGGCATTAAATATATGTAGTGTAATGCCCTGAACCCCCCCACCCCTCTCCTATGCGATGTCCGTAGTTGGTGGTCAGACGGTTACCCTTCACTGTAGTGTTTATATTTCCCCGTGTGGTGTCATACAACTGCGCTATATGTCTTTGTGGTGCGACTTGGTCATTGCACCAGATCTGTCATTATCCTGCAAACCTTCTCCAGAAACAATGCCAATGGGCTCTTCATATCCTTGCATATAAATAATTTTGGCAGTGATGGCCTTTTTACAAGCTACTGGCAAAGGATGAGTGTGGTGAATGGCAGGCAGTCGGACATGGTTGTACGTTGCTCCACTCGTAATTTTGCCATCTACAGCGTAGAACCTATATACAGCTTTGCTCCATTTTTATTTATTAGCTTAGTTTACTGATAGGTCAATAGGGCATGCAAAAGGGCAAACTGATAGTGAATTTTAAGAGTGCCCTCTACTTCAGTCAGTTGTAAATTTTGAATTTGAACAGGTCATTACAGTTTGAAATATTACTTTTTTTTCACATTCAGACATAAGTCGTAATAAAAATTGACAGCCCTATTTCTTCTTTTGTAGAATTTAGCGGTACAAACACTGGTTTGACATATAGGGTAACACCCTCCATCATTGCTAACTTTACTAAGAGAAGCTAGGCTAGCAGCAGCAGCCTACATTAACTGCAGTAGAGGCAACTAAAGAAATCCTCAAGCTAGTCTCAGTAAGGATATAAAGATAAAAGGAATTCAATCTATGTTGAACTGATACGAGCCCACTTATGTCCTAGAATGGAAGACACATATATTACTCCAGGTCCCCAAGGCACCATCTCGGTCGCTTCTGCTGAAGACTGCTCGTTGAAATGGTTCAGCAGCTTAGAATTTGGAAAGGATAGGAATTCTGTTACTAGCCATTAGGACCTAGTTAGATTAATACATTACAAATTGCTATTCAGGCAATTAAAATTGACCATTGATTAAAAAGCTGCTGTTCAGACAATGGGGAAAGCCAGTCAAACACTGCTAAAAAGCTCTCTCTGCTTTTAGACTCAGATATTTAGGTCAATATTTAAAATGAACTAATCTTAAAAGAAAGTACATATTCCTGTCCTTTTAAAGGAGGGTTCATGTGGTGGCCTATTTGTTGTCTTTCCAGAGATGTTGTGAAAGCGGGAGATGGAGGGCAGAGGGCTCTAACAGTATGCGACTGTGAGCCAAAGAAGCTCCAGTAGTTAATGTCATTTCAGAAATGAAGGTCTTAACCCTGTCTTACATTGTCTCTGGGCCCTTATTCTTTTCTATTTGAAGGTCATGTAGGTCGACATAATTAGGTACAATAGGGGTGTGTGTGTGAGGACTGTGTTTGTGCTGTCGAACGGACCCCTGGTGTTCAGTGCTGATTGTGGTCTTGACCCAGGCAGTGTTGATTGCTATGCCTGAACAGCCCTCATCCACAGAAGAGCGGACCCTGACAGGTCCTGCCTGGCCTTAGCTGCAAGTACAAGCCCCATCAAAAAAAGTTGATTAAGCAACAGCCTACAGTGTTTGAGAAAATGTGTGTGTGTGTGTGTGTGTGTGTGTTGTAGGTCACGAGGCAAGGTGACTGCATAATAAATTCACACTCACACCTCAGACTTTTGGAGCTCCCTCCAGTGTGTCATCATCTCACCTGAGAGCCTAATGCAACCTGGGTACTCGGGGAAGAGAAGCACTGCTTGAATGTGTAATGAATGTTTATGCTCCGCCCCTAATGTGTTTCCTTTGTTAAAACACAACAAGGCTTTGTTATCTCCCTTTCACATTTTCTTTTACTCCCCCTCCAACCCACCCACCCCAATCATCTTCCCTATTTTCTCCCCTTGCTGTGAATATGTTTGAATTATTGATTACCGTCTGATTTATCAGCGGGGCCAGAGTCACTGGAGATTTAGGGGAGATGCTGATAGAAAGGTGGAGGGGAATAGACAGAGAAAAGGGGGATGGGTGTTGGTTCGACCTCTCACTCTGGGCCAATTATGAGCATGACCCTAGAGACCTGAGATCTCTATGTTTAGCTTTCCTTTTTCCCTTTCTTTCGTTCTTTCCATCTCTCTCCCTCTTTCTGGTTACCATGGAAACCTTTATGTACACAATAAGATGCAGAAGTGCCTGCAGGAAGTAAAAAAGAAAAAAGTAACCTGTCAAAAGGAGACATGGGAATGTATGATGCAAATCTTTGTTAGCGTGCTGAGGAGAGAGACGAGTGCTGGTAGAGGACCTCGGGGGGGGTTGGGCTGAATAGAAGACGGGGCTCAGTACACATCCTGCTCTCAGGACAACTGTCACTCTAAAGATAGCTTGACTATATACATACAGTATATAGCCTTTGACCTCACCACAAAAACGACCCACCCAAAATGCAACATAGCAACCAGTCACATACAGCTGAGTGGTTTACTTGGGAAATGTCATTTTACATTTTTGTCTGAGGTTGCTGGTTAAACAGAGATTACAGCAGCCACGTTTTATGCTAATTGAGAAGAGGTGCTGACCTTCCCCAGAGTTTGGAGTCACCACCCTTGCTGTGTGCATGTTGGTTTATAATAATAATATGTGTGTTCTTGGAAAAACCCATCTCCTCTTTGTCCCTGGTGACCCTTTTTACAACTGTTCGCCATTTTAATGTCTTCAATTTAACAGACCATTAATTATGTGGTCATAGTGAAAAACCTTGGGCTGGCAAATGTGAGGGTGTGCGCATGTACCCATCCATGCAGAGGCTTGTGCGAGTGTGTGTGTGTGTGTGTGTGTGTTCCGCATCAATGACACTGCAATATTAAGCTATAATGGAGATAAAAGTAGAACTATTTGGAAGCCCATTTCTCTCTTTCCATTCCAGCGGTTCCAGTGGTGTCATTTGTTATAGTGTGGCATCAAATAAATTGCTTTGGGAGCACCACAGCTGGGATGACTATCTTGACGGATCACATTCAGTTGAATGGCTGCAAAGCATATTCGTCTCACTCAAATCTCCCTACTGTTTTTGGCATTCAGTCCTTGTTTTACAAGCGGCTGATGACTTCACGGATGTTTTTGCTCTAATTGTGTTGTCTGATCAACGTTTGAACAGCAGGGATGCACACAGCATAACTTCCTCTACTGGTTGAAAGATTAAGAGTGATGGTATTATGACGAAAAGAGCAACATTACTGACTCAATTATGGAAAGTAGAGCTGGAGGGTAACTGCTGACAGCTGTTTGCCGTTCTTGACTGCATATTCTTGATGTGAATTTCCTCTGTCGCAGCAAAATTGCCCACTTGTTAATTGGGGCGAAGCCTAAACAGTTTTTGTTAGATCTGGGACATGGGGAGGCAGAAAGGGAGAGGGGATTGGCTGGTTTAAGCTGCTCCCATTTCGTCACTTTCCCTTCCATCCTATCCATTGTTAGTGTGTTTGGGTTTTAGCCATTGCTGTATTCTTGCCCTGCTTTTCTTCTGTCAGCTCCTCTGAGAAATCAAAGTATCTGTGTGTGTGTGTGTGTGTGTGTGTGTGTGTTGAAGTCTGCTGTCTCATCTCTCATTTTCCATATGACACCCACACAACAAACAACACATCTGGAGCCACAAGAAGAAGAGATAAAACCTCAAGTGACATTAATCCCTTGGGTTGAGGCTGAAATCACAACAACCAGTGCTGCTGCATTCCTCTTGAAGTTGATGCAGCAAAGTCTAAATTAGCCTCTAATAATCCAAACATTGCTGCCACCTTTGAGATAAACTTAAAAGAAATGTTGGCTGACGGCAAAGTGGAGGAGAGACTGAGCGAGATAAGCGTCTTACAAGAGATACCAGCCATGTCAGGAAGGATGTTTGCTTTCACGGTGTATGGATTTGGGTCGTATCTCAGTGATCCTCCTTCATCGTCAAGTCACCGTGTTGATTTTTGTGCTAAAATGCTGTCCAGTCCGTTTTGTGTAGCCTGTTTTGTTATTGAGAAAGTGGGAATAAAAGCAGTTTAGACATTGGCAGATGTCGGACAGGTTAACTGTTAAAAATGTTATGTTTCTTCTAGCTAAAGATTTGCTATGTCTAACATACAAACCTGACTTAATGTTCCCTTTGATAGAATTCATGGAATGCTCTTTTACACGTGTAGTCATTAACCTCTCCGATCTCCATCTTCTGATCAACACTGTTAACATGGGAAAGTCTTACATGGGCAAGTCTCAATCACAGCTAAAGTTATTGATCTAGCTAGGCAGTGGCAGTCATATTAACTTTATATACAAACACATGTAAATACTAAGTATCAATCTAATCTCTGTTTATTTTTATATGAAATATATGGTGTTACGACTGAGTACTCTGTGGCTAGGTGCTGTAATGTACTTGCTAAAAATATAAAGCTTCTTCCTTCTGTGCTTTCACTATACCTTCTACTGTTTTTGTTTGCCTTTTTTGTACTTTTCATAGCAGACATGTCATAGTAGGAAAAGCACAGGTGTTATTAATAACATTAACGATGGCTCTATTCTATTCAAGTGTCCCTGTAGGCTTTTACAGTGAACCAACATGCACTGTACAGGGACCGTGAAACTGAAGCAGCTAAATGGAGTTCAGCCATTGTTTATTGTATTATTTAGTTGAGGGGCTAATTGCAGAACCTAGTTTCCAAAGTACTCAGTCACAAAAAGCAGCCAGGCTTAAAGTTTGATTTATTAATGAACATTTTTATGTCCTATCAGTGTGATATACTGTATATTAGCATAGTAATTTTGTATTAAGTATTGATTTGTTTGTAGTCTAGCTTTACTCTTATCTGAGCGAAATCACATGTAATGTCCACCTAAAACATTCCCCAGAGTCGATAAAAAGTAAATAAAGTGGGTATCAGGCAGAGAGATAGAAAGGAGATCAGAGTGTTTTAGAGTGGTACAGCTTTAACCTCTAACAAGGCTATTCGACAGAACAGACAGGGCAAGGACTCTCAATTGATCTTAACATTCACTGTATACAGAGAAGGGAGAGGGCTTCATTCAACTGAACCAGTAAAGCTCAAATGAACTAAACTCAGCTGCCCTCAGTTGTATTGAACTGAACTAAAAAACGATTGTGGACTCCAGTCCAGAAGACATTTAATAGCTTCATCTTAAAGTGAGCAGTGGTAACAGAGAGAAAGTTACAACACGACAGACCACCAAAGTGAAAAGTTTAAAGTAGTTTGCCAGTGTCCAGGGGGAGACTCAGTTCAAAGCACTGGCTTTCATCATGTTTCTTTCAGTGGGACAGATTTGTGCGTTGTGTGTTCCCAATAGCGCCGAGAGATTAGCATGTTATTAGCACCAAGAGCACGGGAAGTTTAAGATATTTAATCTTAAATAAAGAGTTCTTTCATTCATAGGCTTTCAGTAGTCCCAGTGAGCACTTCACTCAGTGTCTGTTTAGCACCACTATATAAGACAAGTGGTACTTAAGTACAAAGGGACTAGCTGCTGTGTTTCACTGTGCAGACCATATTTCAAACAGTGAAGAAGAAAGTGGCTTATGAAGGCACCCTACCTCTTAATCCTTGTCTCAGCTCTGCTAGACCAGGCACCACCAAGGGCTATCTATCTATCCAACTCTCCATGTACCCAGTGAAAGCCCCCCCATCACACACATACTGAGATTGGCACCATTCGTTACACAAGGACCAGGCAGGCACCAGAGTATAATGACTTTACCCAGGCGAGAGGTGAAAAATTGGATTGGAAAAAGTTTTTATGAAGTACTTTACTGCCTGCTGGGAGTCACAGAGTAAAGACAAGCCAGGGCAAAGCATGGCACGTTTAAAAAAAACAAAAACAAAAACAACCCGTCTGCGAGCCTCTGATTCATAGACTGTCTGTGACGGTCTTTCTCTTTATTTTGATTTGGATAGTAGTTGCTTAGAGTACCACCAGTTCTGTGAGTATTTGTGTGGCCCTCTATTGTTTAATCCAATAGCAAAGTGTTGTGACTACTCAATGTGGTGATAGCCAGTGAAACAGACGTTCTGTCCTCCTTATACTCAGAAAGCCGAAAACAAGGGGCCAGCTTGGTATGGTAGTAGAGCAGTGGTTCTCAACCTTTTTGGCTGGTGACCCCTTGAAAGGAGGCTCAACACAGGTTACATACGTCTTAGAGCTCTTCACAGGTCCACAGAAATGTTGGACCCAATCTGAAAATAATTTGTTTACATGCTTCAAAGGCTAATTTATAGAAATAACTGAAAGTGTTTTTACCTCCTGCACCGACAATAAAACATTCTTTAGCCAACTGGTAAATAGATATGCAGAAGATAATGATTTTCTAGCCAATTGGATATCCGTGAATCAAATTGCAAAGAATAATTGTCATTTGATAGCATAAATCTTTTATATAGGCTACTAATTTTCTAAAATATGTGCTCATGCAGTGATTATGATATACTATGTGATCAGAGTAAGCTCAGATCCATTCAGGTCCGATCAGGTATTCGACATATTCGACATACAGGCCCGAGAGCTGTGGTAGTAAAATTTGACCCTCAGTGACCTGATTAGACTAAGTATAATTTGGACCCTGTCTGACTCTGATCCCAGGTCAAGTCTCGGTTCCTTAGAAACAAGTGAACCTGTGAAGTCCTCTAATATTGCTACAGATTTTCGCCAGTTCATTCGAAGGTTGATCTTCTCCTCTGTTCCTACTCTGTTTGCTTTATCTTGATTCTATTTAGAGCCCTGAAGAGGTACATTTATCAAGTAATTCACAAGAAAAATTCCAAGAAGAAAGTCTAAAAAATGTACCAGATTCTGTGTAGCAGAGATGTTTTTTTTCTGATTTTCTATCCTGTTAACCATCTCCCGAACCCCTCTGACTTGTGTTGCTTTCCCCTGGGGGGGATCTCAACAGACAAATTTGGAATCACTGATTTACAGTGTTATGCAAGTACTCACAGAACAGGAGTTACTACTAGGTCATTTCCATATTCATGAGGGAAATCAAAACAACAGTTGAAGAGAAAACACACTAAAAGAGGCAAGCCATGAATCAGAGGCTGGCTGGCTTTGTATAATGAGCTATGTTTTGCCCTGGCAGTCAGTTGGAGTGCGAAACACGTATGAAACATAAGTGGTCATTTGGACATTGCATACAAATTGCCCCACTAAATCTTGTCATTTTAGCAGGCTTGGCCTAATCGGCTAATGTGCGTTTGTATGTCTAAGTAAAAACAACCCATTAGCGAAGCCATTGAGATTTAAAAAAAAACAATCAGGAGATAACATGGTAGCAGGAATTCTCTGTAATTCACCCCTCACATCTCCTGGCACTCCTCAATGTCGTCCTTCTGCCTGACTGTGTGAGTCAGACTTATATGCTTGAACATAGAGGAGACTGACTCATGTAGCCTAAAGTCATACAGAATGGACACAGACACACCAGCCTGCTTTTCAAAGCCACAGATCCTGATGACACATTCAGTAACATGTTATCAGAGGACATTTCACAGATGATGCACACAGAAAGAGAAGCACTGATGTGATTTATAGTATCTGGAGGCTAAGGTGGAAATGAGAGGATCACCAGTCACCTCCATCCTCTTGCTGTGGGTGGAGCGTCATCAGGTCCTCTCTCACTTTCACACCCCATCAGAAGTGTGTCCTACTGCACATCACTAACTTGCAATGACCACACAGTTGAGTTATGAATCATAAACAACTGTCAAGCCACACTGCCACATGTTTTGGTCTCTGAAATCCCACTCGGATGCTTAGGCAAAGCAAACAGTTTTTTCATGCATTGCAGCCACTTATCTTGAGCACACATGCACATCTTAATTAGCTATCAAATGATGCGGATCAAACACTTTTTCCCTCTGACACGTTCACTCTGATCCTCTCGTCACTCTTTTATGTGCAGCCTACTTCCCTCTCTCCTTCTTCATGGCATGTTATAGAAGGTGGCAATGACTGAAATGTGTTGGCACTTTGATATTCTCAATTTGGGTGTTTGAGGAAAGGAGGGATTATTATAGTGTAAGGCTGCGTCCACTTGTGTGTTCTTTATTGCTCTGCTTGTTTATGCACACCTCTAGAAACTGAGAGAATATATACACAAGCTGACATCATCTAACAGAAACAGCAGCATAGAGGTCTCCTTGTTAATAATCTGGTATCACGTGGCTGAAGGAGAGAATAATTGATGGTTTCAGAGAGCTAGGAATAGAGAGAGGAAAAAAACCCCAGCTAGTGTGAAAAGAGAGGAGCAAACAAAGGATGGGCAGTAGTGGAGGTGAGAGAGGGGCTTGTTGCATCCTGCTGTCTTACCCACCCCCTAATTGCTTAGTATTTATGGTGGGAGGAGTGGTATGTGTGGGCAACATGCTTCTCCACATATACACACCCAAAACCAAAATACACACTAAGAGATTCCGTCATTTGTGCTTGCAGGCAGCCAGCGGGAGGCTTTTACGGGCCGTTATGTAGCCGGCTCACTATTCCTGGAAGTGCGCTGCTATCTTTTGATCAAATTCTGCCCCACTCTCCAGTAACCTGCTTCCTATGAATTGTGGGCTAATTGTGCCATATGGGTTGGCATGATTGTGTGTGTGTGTGTGTGTGTATGTGTGTGCCTGCATGTGTGTCTGGGTGGGCAGAGACCTTTTTATGCTTGATTGATTGTTGTCATCTTGGTGGATGATTGAGTTAGCAGTGAACGTGATAGGCTTACTACAGCATCTCAGAGGAGAGAATACGCATACACACACACACACACACACGTCACTCATGCCTATACACTTCTTCTTTAATTCAATAACTAGTGGAAATATTTCAGGGAAATGGTCCATGGCCTTGTGTAATGAATACATCAAGGAACCTAAAGTATGTGTGTTGGATGGTACACCCAGATAAGACCCCAAGGCTATTTGCTTTTATCCAGCCAAATAGAAAAAAGGCTGTTAAACAGATTTTGCAGAGCCTTTGGATCTCTTTTCCACCAGAATTACCAGAGGACATTCTGAGAGCTCAGCTGCACTATCTACATGAGAAGATGAACTGCACCCTCTTCCATCTGATATCGTGTGGAGGGAACTACAATTGAACAGACCTTGACTTGACAAATGGACATAAGTCAAATATACAGTATGCTGTGTATTACTTTTAGCTAACTATGTAGGCATAGTTGACTGTTTGCAAGTTTGCCATTTTTAATTGTCATAAACAGGAACAGACTGTGGGTGAAGGCAGACCTATGTATGAGGTCTCCCTACCTTGCTGTTGTCACATTTTTATTTTGTTTTATCTTTACAGTTAGCTGTTTGATAAATGGGTTATGTTATGTATTATCTAGGTGAGAAAAAACTGTGGCAAGTGCCAGCCCACTTTGCCACCATCAAAATCATCATGACAAAAAGAGGTAAAGCCGTTACTGACAAAATAGAACAGCTTATGCTAGAAGCAGGCCTTTCTTTTCTCTGCAGCATCTTTACTAGCAGAGTCTTAAGGTCGGGTTATGCTCAAAAAGAATAGTTTGTACAACCTGTTGTCGGACCTCATCTGAAGGCAAATGTGTATAGCTGTTCCAAACAGCAACACTGGAATGTGGAGTGAAAAGCTTGGGCTGTCCCAGAGAGGAGCGAGACGTTATATCGTTTAGTTTGCAGCTTTAGGTCTTTAGGTGTCTTTATGTGTTGGGGTCCCAGATGGTTGAGTACCTAATGGTAATGCCCACTTCTAATCAGCTGATGATATGCTTATTAATATCATTAATCAGGTGTAAAATTGCCACACATTTGTCCTTTTGATTTCGATTGGATCAGGGCATAGGACTTGATTCTCACTAACATTAGACCTTATGTCTTATGTCTTCATAAAATGCTATGGACTTATCTCTGATGTTTGTCCAAGCATGCGTCTAAAAAGCCATAGCTGATTAGTAACTCCACATATGTTGATTCAAAAGGGTTAGTCCTTCAAGCTCCCCAACCAATTTCAGTGCAGCCCTAGCTGCCCCTCATCTCTGCTGATGTCCTCCTGCACAAGCTTTATTGAGCGCTCTAACCATGACCCAGAGCCAACCAGAAGATGTATGACTCTTTTGACTTTATTCATTTCCTTAAGCCCCTCTATCTAGGGGATAGACAGAGGTTGTTTAAAGGGAGGGAGCTCAGTCGTTCTACGTCAGCATATGTCATTTGTGATTTCCTCTGCGTTTTCTCTCATATCTCCATTTATCTTTTTTAATATTCTCCCCATCCATCTCAGTTTTGTTTCCCAGTCATTATTCGCTCTCCTTTTTTCTGCTCCTTCCACTAGGGTGAAGGCTTTTATCTTCGGATAGCTGAGCTATTCCTTGACCTTGGTATGATAATGCTTGGTGCAGGTCGCAGTTCATTCACCTCGCCCTCTGTCGCTTAACACCCTGTCTGTGGAGTTATTGCCCTCGCCCTCTATGCAAGGGAGTGCTCATTTTTAATTATCACTCAGTATTTGATCATCTCCCTCCACTGCCTGTCACAATGTCTCATCGGGTTGCTGGTAACATTTCCATTACATTAATAAAAGCAGCCGTGTGTGTGTGTGCGTGCTCGGTGGTTCATTCCTATCATTGCAGCAGAGACGAGATTCCTCCCTCCCTCATCTATCTTCAAGCGGCTGGAAATGACATGTCGACACACAACGAAACACATCGTTGCTTGAGACACACAAACACACACACACACACACACACACTGGAAATGGAATGGAATTGGATTGGAATTCTAATGGTTCACACACACCCCCTCCCTGTATTTTCCCCCAAATGGCATGCTAATTGATTTGATGCAAATAGGGACTCACAGTCTTAAAGGTTCAAATAGCTTTGTTTTGTTTTTTGCTGTTGCACAAAATGTTGCATGTAAAGAGCTCAGATAGAAGGAAGGGGAGGTAGAGAACGAAAAGAAGAGAGATCGTGAATGAATCAATCTTCATGTAAAAATAATTGGCCTGAAACCTCTGAACGGAATGTTGAGCCTGTATTTTCATTGTAGAGGGTTTAACTTTGCTTATTCGTGGACATGTGAGTGTGCGTGTGCATGTGTACACGTTGTTTGGGAGCACATATTTTAATAAGCGCCTAAGCTCACTGCAGTGGTTTTATTAAGGAAGGCCCTCGCCTCCCATAAAGTTCCTAGAGCATTCTCGTTCCTGGAGGCCATTGGCAGGAAGGTTGGAAAGGGTGAACTCGTCTTTATCTCAGCAAGGGTTGAATCAATAAATCTGTCATTGTGTATTTTAGCAGACTTCCAGTCTTCACCTCTGGGCGCTCCCACAGTTGGAGGCTAAACACTCAAGCTGTTCATGTCGACTCGCTTGGCCCATGGCTGTGAGGTGAAAAGATATTGTCCTCAATAAACCATGAGTAGGTGCATCACCAAGTTGCCAGTGTTTGTGTGTGTGTGTGTGTGTGTGTGTGTGTATGTGTATGTAGGCTGCCATTTTTCTAGGGCTGCAGAATGTTCCTTGCAGTTCACTGTCGCAGCAGGAGAGGCAGTTTGCTTCCAGAACATGTGAACCTGATAACATTTCTCTCTCTCTCTCTCTCTCTCTCTCTCTCTCTCTCTCTCTCTCTCTCTCTCTCTCTCTCTCTCTCTCTCACCCTTCAGGTGTTGGCTTTAGAAAGACAGGTCTTTGACTTCCTGGGTTACCAGTGGGCCCCAATCCTCGCCAACTTCTTCCACATCATCATCGTCATCCTCGGCCTCTTTGGCACCATCCAGTACCGGCCACGCTACATTGTGGTGGTGAGTACACATAACTAAAAGCCAGTAGTTCACGTGAAACTCCGCTCAGTCTGTCACATAATCCTGTTCCTCACGTTTTTTGTTAAGCAGTGTCACATCACTTTGCATTAGTCCTCTGCCTGGGCATCTGATTGTACATGTTGTTGCCTTTCCTCTCTAATTGCAAAGTGTGCTGTACTCTCTTGTACATTGTGCGACACCCTTAAATCACTCTAATCCCATGGTAATTAGGACTAATTAAAGGGGTGGGGGTGTTGGGGGGACTAAGGAGCTCATCAGATTTATACTCGGCATCGAGTTTCCGGACAGAGAAGGTCATTCTTTGAAACACGGTGCAAAGCATGTGCTGCCTGTTGTTTCACTCCTTCTGTTAGACAGCGCCACTATGAAGCTTCATAAATGTGCATTTATGCACTTCAGTTTTTATTTGAAACCATAACGGTCATCTTGGGCATTAAAAGCCTATTTTGAGCAGCAGTAGTGGAAGCACAGATGGTGATGTTAATGACAGGAAAAGATTGGGGGAGCGAGAAAAGAGATAGAGGAAAAGCGAGTAAATAAAGAGAGACAGGGGAGATGTGGACGGATAAGCGGGAGCCACACAGGATAAGACAAAGAAACAGAGGAAGCAGGAATTGAAGGGAGGAGAAGAAGGAGGGAAAGTAGATCTATTGTCTCATGTCAAGTGGAAAATGGGAGAGAGCAAGCTAAGGGGTTTCATGATTCAACATGTATGTTTTTACCAAGGTGCTGGTTTGCCCTCCGCTCTTCCTCTGACACCTCTGACATTTTAAACACACAATTCATCGTGAGTCAGAAGATTTCACAATCTTGACTCTCTCTCTATCAGTGAATACCACTCTGTGTTTGTCAACAGTTGGCTGTCTGACTGTACAATTTTATAAATTGTTGAAGTCGTGAACTTCATTCAGCCTCAGCAATTTAAAAACCTGCAGCTCCCTCAGGGCTCAAATAGACTTGCTGAACTTGCTGGCACCTTTAAAAAAATAAATAAATAAGTAAAGTGAGGTCTCGCATACAAATGTATTTGTTTGTATGGTGTTTCTATGTGTATAGAGCATGTGGGTGTGTATTAATACATGTGTATGTGAGAATATGTGTGTGTGGGAGGACACTGTCCACTTTACTTTGTTTAGGAGCTCATTCATTCAACCTGTCATTTTAGTCAGTAGCTGTCATATCCTGTTTTGTTCAGTTCATCTCCATTTCCATGGAGCTAATCTGTCTTCTATCCTTGCCCTCCAGTATACAGTATGGGCCGCTCTGTGGGTGGCATGGAACGTCTTCATCATCTGTTTCTACCTGGACGTAGGAGGCCTGTCCAAGGTGAGAAATTCAATTTTTCCCTAATCTTTCGTCATGCATCTGTCAGCCAAGTCGGTCGGCTTTGTCTGTACTGTGATGAATGTTCTTTGCTTTCTAAGGTCATGGTTGCGGGCTGGTGGGGGAGTGAAGCCTGATTTATATTCCTGTGTCCAAGAGTTGCGCCACCTACACTGTTGGTGTCTTTTTAGGCGCGGTGAGAACCTCGTCATAACGGACATACACTTATACCATGGCCACAGAAAATAATTCTTTCTGATTGGCTGGTAGGTGTTCTGTTAAAAGCCTAAAGATGAATCCGGGGCAGAAGTAAACAAGCCGCCATTACTGGGGTAGCCTCATAAACCCATGCAGTAACACTGTATTAAATGTAAAGTATTTCACTTTTTAAACGCTTTTGCCAAGAAATATGAGATATATATTTTTTCCTTAAGCCTGCGACCTAACCAATTTTTCAGGAGAGTTTTGAAACTGAATAACGTCTACATTCACACAAGTTACCTTTATCTTTAAAAGGAGGTGAATGCTGAAAGCGACCGGCCCAAGCATCTCTGCTTTCACTGTCAGTGAAAATGTGTTCAGTTTGGCTTCTCTACCGCAGTAACGGCAGCGTCGCTAGAGAACACATAAGTCAGCTGGTGGATTAGTCTATAACAGGACATTTTAAACAAAATTCTGGTCAACAGTTTTACCACTTTTCTAAATAAGTGAACAAGATATGTTAACCTGCACATATCCATAGAAACAATACTTGCAATAGTTGCTACTTGCTAACAGTTAAGCTGACTCTTAAGGGTAAAACAGCTAACCGTGGGTTAAACTGACTGCAAGCAAACTTTAAAAAGTGGAAGGCTTTTTTTTTTCTTCTTGTGGTAAGTGTCCATGGCATAAGCATGTTAGTACACACTGAGTTGTCCTGATAAACTCAGTGGAGGAAACTCTGTATTCTTTCCTATGCTTAGTCTGTTATTTTCGTATATCAGGACACCTGGTTGTGTATTATCACTTGCATGGTGGCTACACACTCTACCAGGACGCTGCAAAAACTGTGACTGGTCAGCGTTGGCTGTTTTGTATATCTGAATATGGTGCAGGTAGTGTTTACAGTAGGCTGAAAAAGGGCTATGTAATTATTCTCTTTTTCACTAATACTAGACAAATTTAACTTTTTCAAATAAGGCAAATTCTTCAATAGTGAATAAAAGAATGGTTCCAATTTCCAGCAGAACAGGGACAGGTAAGGACAAAGCTGATTCTCTGGAAATAACAAAACAAAAAAAACACACATCACTTTTGTCTTTGCCAAGAAAAAGCTTCATGTCTAAGTTTGTTTTTTCTCCTGAAAATGATTCAGGTTTAATTTTATATTACACCAGACATAGCTGCTCCAATAAGAATTGCTGTTGTAAAATATAAAAGTATAATTGAGCTTTATCAGCACAGAACATATATTTTAGCTATAATTAGATATAATCCACTGCTGCCAGGTGCTTTTTGCCAAGCCTGGTATGAATAACAAATGCAGCCCAAGTAAACACGATTACTTGTGGTGCATAATGAATGCGTGACACAGCCATCAAGTATGAATCCTACACCGAACTATAAATCACTCCCTAAGCTTTAGGAATCTGTGCCATACACACCAACAACTGCAACACCTCAACAGAGATGTATGATTTTTGCCCTTGAAGAATGCCTGTGCTTCTTCTTTAGATTGTTTGTGTGGTGCTTAATGGGTAAATAATCCGCAAAAATCCCCCTCCCAAACCACCACCCACACACATACACACTTTAAAATGTGTATGTACATTTAAATTTACACCACCTGTACATTTATCCACCCTCCCTCCTCCTGCCAACTTGTCATCTCCAATATTTTTGACTATGCTCACTGCCCGTTTGATCTTTCTGCATATTTTGCAAGTTCCATATTGTGCACGTTTCATTTCAGCGTTCTCGTCTCGTCTCGTCTCCCCTCCCCTCATCTCATCTCCTCTCGTCTCCTCTCCCCTCCCCTCCTCTCTCCTAGCTATTGATGGGTATCTTGCCCAATTGCTTGCCTGACCATTGAGAATAATGAATTCGTGTAGGCAACGTTCATCTCACACCAGTTCAGACAGCCAAAATTAATTTCAGAAACACCTTCCCAAGCTCTGCCGACTTTGTCATTGTGTGATAGACCTTGGCTCCATCAAGTGTGTCTGTCTCTCACTGCATATTTGTGTGTGTGTGTGTGTGTTCCTGCTCCTGCTAGAATAATGAGGCTTGTAGTGGCCAGCTGCTTTGGGCTGAGGCTGGGCATTAACCCGACAGATGGAGCCAGCCTGGGCTCCCAGCTCTGCATATGGTGGCCAGGAGGAGAGCTGGCTAATGGAGCGCACGCACACACCCACCCACACCCGATGCACACATGCATGACCAAACTTGGCACGCAGCTTTCTGAGAGGTCCCCAACACATTTTATCATAAAACAGAGTCAGCTAATTCTGTCTGCTTTGCTTTGAACAATGTTGACAGGACTGTTCTGGAGGGTGTGTTATGTATGTATTTATGTATGTATGTGTGTGTAAGTGTTATGTGTATGGGTGACAAGGCCCTCAAAGTGAGGGGGCAGGTTGTCAAAGTCATATGCCACATGCTCTGTCACCTCCTATTGATCCCCTCCCCCATGGTGCAAAACAGACTGACAGACAGACCCCTGCTACTCTACACAAACCTCTGTTTTAACCAGTCCCCAGTCATTCACCGCCTCTCTTTTTATTTATTCTCTCTCACACTCTGCACACAGCTTCGTGCAGATATAGAGACTTTGGACATGTCTGCACGAAGCTGTCTGAATTTGAAAAAGCTTCTTTCCCTTGTTATTTTGGTGTTTCATACTCAGTAACTGAGCTTTTCGAAATGTTTTCCTTTCCAATAAATAAAATACCCATTATGTTAAGATCTGATTCTAACGAATGTCTTATAAAATCTCCCCTGTATTTTGATATTAGCAAAGAACGATATACAAAACATGTAGTCACTCATCTAAATGGCAAACGTATCATCTGGCAGGAATTTTTGTTCTTTGAATGTCAGTCTTTTGATTTTTTATATGTTTAGTTTTTCAGCCAAGCTAGCGGTGTGGTTCTATGGATAGCAATGTCTGTCCGTTCGTCCGTCCGACCAAAGCACAGCTCTGCATAAGTACAGACTCACAGAGCTGCTAGCGTGGCTGTAGACTCTGTCTTGTTATAACTTTTGTTATCCCTAAAGCTAAAACTATATATATATATGTGTATACTTGTGAGTGAATCTGTGTTGATGTGGATTAATTACATATGTCTACACTGCTTCTGTCTCTGTGATCGCTCATTTTGATTGCCAATATAACTGATAGCACGATACAGGCATTATCAATAACATGTATTTATGTTTATTTTGTCAGACAACTTTGTGAGCATAAAGTAGGGATTTTAAGGACAGCTCAATGTAACGGTGCAAAAATTCAGTTACCTGGCTTAAAGCTGGGGGAGGCAAAATCTGTGCAACCTATGCAAAACCTTCCGCCTCTCTCTGCTGCCTTGTATCACTCTGCTAAGCACCTCCCACCAAACCCACAACTTTGACCAGCAGCCGCCGGAGGCGGTTACCCTACGAAACTTTATCCCTTGTAGTGCTCAGTTTCCACGGCATGAGCCTCACTGAGACCGCGGTCCCTCCCGCCGCGACTTGTCTTTTCAAAGACGCCCCTCCAGCGCTTCACGGCTGCAGAGCAGAGCGCCCCAGGCTTCAAAGGCAGTTGCAACACCGTCCAGCAGCGGGATGAGAGGCTAGTACACCACACACATGCCACTGTCCCCTCCTCAAAAGTTTTTCCCCACTGTTTGTCATCATTCCTCTTTGCCACGTCGATACGAGCGCCATGGTATCGAACATAATGAGCCCGAAGCTCCGTGTGGAGCCGGGACATGTTGCTTTGTACTATACGCCGCTGTAGGCAAAGGAGGTGTTGGAAATTGTTAACAAGTTGCAGGATTTTCCACCATTGAATCAGGCTTTCACCATCTGAAGGGATGTGCAAGAGCATCTGCATTTGTAGCTCAGCCAATACGAACACACCGTCTCTCTGAAATAACCTATGATTGGTCAAACTCTCCCGTCACGGGATAGATTTTGTGAAGCCTGAAAACAGAGCCAAGAGAAGTGGCAGAAGTAGAGATTTTCTCTGACCACTTGAATTACAATATATTGGACAGTTATTATGGAATTTTTGCCCAATGACGCCAAAAAAATACTGCCTACCCCACCTTTAATAGGTAGCATTTATGAGCCATGATCACAGAAACAGAAAAATATGTGTATGAGAACAACTCAGTGGTGTTTTCAGCTATATCAAAGCCCAGTATAAGTCAAGGTAAATAGATAATTTTGTTGTTGCTGATTTAGATAGGAAGAAGAAAAAAATATTTCGTTTTATATTTTTCCTATTGTTTTGGCATTTTCAAAAACAACCTGAAAGCAATGATATGGACAAATGTCCAAAACAGTCCCNCACACACACACACACACACACACACACACACACACACACACACACACAGACACAGTGACTGCAACACAGTCTCTCCAGCTCCTGAATCAATATGTAACCATCGTGCATGCACACCTTTATGGAATCTGAGTAAATATGAGACTCTCATCAGAGCCAGAAGAGTCTACAACACCCAGTTAGCCACTCAAGTTTGCATAAACTCTCTTCTCTGTATATCAGAAACAATAAATCATGAGAAAAAAGATTCTAATCATTTGATGTTGAGCTTTATAGAATGCCGCATGTCTCTAGTGATTCCCGTAACAGGATTGTCTCCAAATATGTATTGACTTTTGTTAAAAAAAATAGTTTGAGCAGTATCAGTAGACTAACCTTGAATCTATGATATGGAGAGATTGATTTGTTCTTTAGGGTGCATTGGGAGCATGACAATAACACTCCTAACAGTAAGTTGCCAAAAGCATCTTCAATATCGACTGCTGACGTACTGCAGTCATGAGTGCAGCTACAGCTTGGATAGAGTTGGTTTCCCTAGCTCGCAGGCTCAATCAATGGCATCTGTCAAGTCATTAGTCTTCACAATCCTACCTATTGACCTCCAGCCGCCCTTGTTTTTGTGACTGTGTGAGAGCATGACAGAATGACAGAGAAGGAAAATAGAGACAGAGGGTGATGATGAGCAATCAACATGGAGAAAGAGAGGGATAATATAGAGTAGCATCATTTTAATATTGTTCATGACTCCTGTTGCAGGTGTTTACACTGACTGCACAGATCTGTAGTTCTGTGCTACCAGTGATATGTATGTGTTGTTGATGTGGACATGTAAGTGTGAGTGGGGGTTGATAGGAATCAGAGATGTTTCCTGACAGTACTTGGCTCTGTTAATAATGCATGTCTTGTCACTGAGGGGCAGATGCGGGGTTAGATTGCTGTATTGGGGTATTGATTGGTGTGAGCGTCTATATGTGTGGGCTCATATGGCTGTATGCAAATTGAACATTGCCAGGGTGTATAAGAGCTACATGTATAATATGCTGGATCTAAAAGTTGTGGTAATGATGTGGTACAGCTTAAGAAGTTGTTAAACTTTCCTCTGAAACAGCAAGTCTGTTGGCTCAGGCAACTAAAGTTCATGTACTCGTAACCTGTGTGTGCATATGATTCATGGGCTTTAGGCATTTCACATGTGTGCTGTTGATCTTCAGTTAAAAGTATTAACGGTTCACCCAAATTATGAAAAAAGATACTTTTGGTTTTATTTAACCTGATTTTGAGTCATCTGTCTCTTGAGAGTTCTGCCTCCACCCGAATACAGTGGAGGTGAATGAAGTTTCATTTGTAGTGCTCACAGCACTGAAAAAAATACATTTAAAAAAATTCAACAGCAGCATCTCTTTCCTGATACTCTGGATAAACGACTAAACACGATGTCTGCTGTTTTCGTAGAGATTATTTATTTACCAGAAAGTAGTTCCAAAGAAAACTGTTGACTGAGAGATCGGTGGATTATCCTGAGAAACAGACCAATTGTTTCTGGAAAGACACATTGCTGCTTTGAATTAAATGTAATTTTTTGACGCTTTAAGCACCAAAAACAGAATTATCCTCATCTGCCTCAGCTGTACTTTGTGTTTAGTGCTACTTAGCATAATGTTAGCATGCTAATATGCTAAACTAAGATGGTGACTATGTTAAACATTAAACCTGCTTAGCAGCATGTTAGCATTGTCATGTTGAGGGTGTTAGCATGCACCACTGTGCCTTAGTACAGTATCGCAGAGCTGCTAGCATTGCTGTAGAGTCTTGTTTATGATTGGATGAACCAAACCTTTGAGCAAAAGAGAACAGCCATGAAAAACATCCAACATCTATAGCAGGTGCCCAGAGATAAGCTCTCTGCCTCTTGTACAACATACAGCTTTGATTTTCTCATAAAGAATAAATGAATGTACATCATAAGTAATAAATAGAGTGCAAGCAAAGAAGTTAATGTTTTTTTCTCCTTTCAGGACAGTGACCTGCTGACATTTAACATCTCAGCCCATCACTCTTGGTGGAGCGAACACGGGCCGGGCTGTGTGAGGAGAGAGATGCCGCAGGCTCCGGGGGTCCGCACCACAGAGAGCCACTCCTACATCACTGTCATGGGCTGCCTCATGGACTACCAGTACATTGAAGTTGTGCATAGCGGCACGCAGATTCTTGTTGCTGTGAGTACAAGTTGGCAATGTACATGTGACTCTAGCGCTGACATGTTCACATGCAGAGACATACATGTGTGAACATGTCACAGCACGTCATCCTGTTACATAGTTAACACCAGCAGCAAGCTCACTCATCACGTGGGATCCATGTACGTGAAAGGTGAACATGATAGAAAGGAAGGTGATGCTTTTGTTTCCCTTCAAGTGCTTTTCTCAATATAATCCCACAGCGGTCTGTTATTTTGTCTATCGCAGCCTCCCATTCTCTGCCCCGGTCGCTGAATGAAAAATTGATCTGTTGTTTTGTCTGGCTGAGACTCAGACCTGCCAGCTGCTAACAGGTTTCTCAAACACTGGAAGGACAGTTATTGTGCTCTTTATACAGCTCTGTATGACTACACCAGAAATTCACATCCTGCCAGCATGTACATTTGCACACATTCGTGTATGACTGACTAACCTCATGTTGGACAGGGGCCAGGACACTCTTAGTTGCCAGCACAGCAGGCACTTGGGTTCTGACATGCACATTACACACACATTTACACACAGCAGCATTCACTTACACACACTTTGACTCCATTGCGATGTCCGTAAACACACTCAAACCCATTTTTCACTCTCGTCACTTTTAATACGTGTGGAGTGAATTCAATGGTGGCAGTAGCTAACCATGGGAGGAAGAAGGAGCTAAAACGCAGCAGCTTCATCAACCTTCAGTGGGCTTCAGAGTACTGTAGGACTCCATTCTTACCATATAATCTTGAAATAATTTACTCCAGTGAATGTAGTTAACTACGTGGTAGGTTAGAAAATTAGCAGAGGTACCCTGTGTTGCGAAATACTGGATTGTACGATTTATCCCATCACCCCCATGGAGAACAGTAATAAAATGGCTGACCTCACCTCATAGCCCCAACTCTGACTGTACCTCATTAGCCCTTGCACTACAGGCAGTGAATTGGTTTATTCCTCGCCTCACATAGACTCCTCCTTTTTTGCCTGCATTTTTAGATTGTATTGTCCAACCAAGCATTCAACGGCATCTCCGTGGGTACAGCTCCCCTCGAGGAGCAGGGAAATTGGTACTGAAATCCCAGTGTCACAAATGGCATCATTTTCCTTGTACACTCACTTCCTGTCAGGCTAAAAGCAGAGCACTGCTTAGGAAAATAGAGTCCTTTTGAGACTGTTGTGTTGTTTTTTCCTTTTTCCTCTCTGGTGAAAGAAAGAAAAAGAGAGAGTTGAAGGGATGAATGAAAAGTGGGGTGTCCCTTTGTCTTTGTTAGAGGGGTTTCAAGGTCGCCGTGAGAGGCCATTAAATATTTAGTTTGGGCTCCAAGGAGCATGTTTCATTAAGATGAAAAATGTGGATCCATTGGCCAGTAATGGAAGCATCACTGTCATCTATCTCAGATTCATCATGAGCTAGAAGGAAGCCGTTCAGAAGCGAAGCTTTGTATTTGGTAAAGTCAGCCCTGTGTTGTTGCTTATCGCCTCTACGGGCTACATTCAGCCAAAAGGTAACTTCAAGGTTTAAAGGATGAGCTTGAAGTGGAGGCAGCCTTTTCAAACTTGGATAATGTATTATTCATTGATTCATCGCTGAGGGGGGTATTTTGCTCTATCTCTGCCCTTATCCTATTCTTTGTTGCCTTCACTGAAATCCACCTCGCCCATCCATCCTACAGTACATATTGCTATTGAATGGCTTTGGTTTTCTACTACTGTCATAATAATGACTGATTTCCCTGTCAATGTAGTCAGCAGAAGTAGTCTTCTTTTGCTCCTGTGCGCCGCCTTCACTGTTAAATAAAACAAGTCGAGTCTGAGAAAACATCTCCGGTGAGATGGAGGGTGGTTAGGTAGAAAGGTATGAGAGGGAAGAAGAAGGCAAAATTGCGAGATATGTGATGTTTAGTTCATCTGTAGACATAACTTACACACTAAAGGGAGTAGTGAGATGTCAAGAGGTTGTCAGAGCTGCTGAGCTTCTCATAAAACACACACACACACACACACACACACACACACAGATATATCATTTAGCGTAGGTTATTGCTGCCACAGGCAATGCTCTCTTCTGTTGCCTCTGTATTCCCTGGGAACCTGCTATTGGGAGGATTGTGTGGAAGTTGATAGTGGGAGGAACGGCAGCCTACATCATTCTCTCGTTCCATTGCTCATTTCCTCCTTTTTTTCATCTATTCCCCCCCCACCCCCTTACAATCTCTCCGCTCTTCCTGTCTGCTTTTCCTGCCCAGATCTCACACAGTTTGACCTTCATGTCGATCAAATTCCCACCAACTCAAATGACAAAAATGACTCTCTCCCTTGCATTTCTTGCTCACTGTCACTTTTGCTCCTTCTCTCGTTTTCTCTGGAGCTTTGATGGCTCTGTCATGTCAGTGACGTGTCTACTGTCTGTGTAATAGTGCGGCTTGTTTAACGCCAGGAGCGAGGGTAGTGTGGGGGGACGAATAACGGCCCCTAGTTGATTAGAGGGGCCCCTCTGATTACCGCTGGGGGCTGTGCTTGCCTATAGGGTTGGGGCGTGTGTTTTGTGGTTGTTCAGGTTCACTCAGTTCAGCGGCATGAACAGCATGGCCACCCCACCCATCCCCCCACTCATCCAAAAGGTCAGGGTGCTCGCTTTGATAAGTCCATTAGTCCATGTTGTGTTTTCAAACTCTGGTGAATATGTATTTTCTTTTATTTGTGTGTATGCTGCATGGGGAGCCAACTGGAGGGATCTTTGATGTGCTCGTATTTGAAGTCCAGCAATTTTTCCCAAATCAGTAAATGGCAATGCAAGTATAATAATATAGTATAATAATAGCATTAAGCACCTCTGCAATATGTCAGTGCTGACACTGCATTGTAAGTGCACTGTAGGTTTTACAGCATTCAAAGGATTATAAAGATCCCAGGATTAGAAGACTTATGATGCAGTAGTGAGCAGTTATTAGGTCTGCTGACTGCTGCCAAAAACAGGGAGGAGAAGAGAAAGACCTCAAGACCAGAAGAGGGGAGAATTAGTCTCCAGCGGGCCACTGAATATTGTGTCAGGCTACTCGTAGTACATCATAAAAACATGACTGCCCGCCATTATACTTCAAAGGCTGTCTCTGCCAAGAGCCTTAATTGCTAATCTGTTTTGAAGGGGAATGGATTTTCCTCAGATTAATTTTACTCTTATATTTGGTCTGTTTAAACTTCTGAGCTTAGGCAAGAAGGACAAGAAGGAACAGAGATGAACTTGGAAGTGAAAAACAAGTAACATTAAAGGAGTAAACCTTCTCTAGCGGCATCCTTGCTTTTCTTTGTGCTTGTTGAGCGTGTCTTGGTTGTTTGATTTACCTGCCCGTTTTGCCTTCTGTCCATTTGTTTCTTGGTCCACAGAGCCCCATTTTTCTCCCCTTCACTTCAAGTCAGACCTCATCTAAAACCTTCTGTATGGGGCTGCACGGGAAGAACAAGCAGCGTTTTCTTTCCTCATACTGCTTTTATTTCTGCATGGGCAGCCTCGTGTGTCTGTGTGTTGTGTTTTTGGACATCAGCGTGCTGTTATTGGCAGTTATTTGATGTGGAAGATGCAAATCAGCACCACAGACACTTAACAACCCTATGTGGCCCTATGAAAGCTGTATAGATCTCTCTGTGTGTGTGTTTGTGTTCACATTTGGAGAGGGGGCTGGTAGAAAAGAACAGGTGGATGTGGTCTCTGCAGTCCCTACCTTATCATGTTTTGTCATTAAACATGCAGCTGTCCACACACAAACACACACATCTAATTTTCAGCAGAAAAGCCTGCGTCTTATTGTCAGGCAGAAAGTCCTGTGTGATTAACCTACAAGTCATCTGCACCACCCCCTCTCCCTCTCTCTTTCGGCTCTTCCCCTCTCCCGTGTGATATATTTTACCTACAAATTCCTTTCATTATAGTACACTTAGTGAATTTTCACCCGACACTGAGCCACAATCAATAGTGTGTTAATTAGCTTGTAGATCAACTCTGATACCCATCACTGCACACACTCGTGCACAGGCCAGTCAGCTGTGGACAAGAGACATCTCTAAATTCATAATATTCAGAATGCCCAAAAAAGAGACAGCTATAGGGCTGCAACCAACAATTATTGTCATTATTGATTAATCTTTTAATAATTTTTAGAGTAATCGATTAGTCACCTATAAAATTTCAAAAAATACTGGGAAAAAAAGCCCATCAAAATTTCCCAGACCCCAAGGTGGCATCTTCCAGTTGCTTGTTTTGTCCCACCAACCGGCCAAAATTGGAAGAGATACAAGAGGAAAAACAACAAATTCAGCGAGCGTTTGACATTTTTGGCTCTAGGGGTGGCATTCTCAAAAACTGTATGATGGCTTGCCATGAAATTGTGTACAGACATTCATGGTCCCCAGAGGATGAATCCTACTGACTTTGGAGTTCCCCTCCCTTTTCCTCTACTGCCATCAGCAGGTCAAATCTTTCACTTATACTGTGATATATCTCAAGAGCTACTTGGTGGATTGGCACAAAATTTTATGCAGACCGTCATACTTCCCTTCCTTTATCCTAATGACTTTGGTCATCCTCTGACTTTTCCTAAAGCGCCACCACAAGGCCGATATTTTTGGTTTCAAGTGAAATGTCTTGGCAATTATTGGATGAATTGCCATGTCACATGTTCCCCTCAGGATGAATTGTAATCCCTTTGGCGATGCCCTGACTTCTCATCTAGCACCATCACCACCAAAATGTTTACTAGTCCAACAAGCTAAACTAAGATGTTGAACATGGTAAACATTATGCCTGCTCAGCATCAGCATGTTAGCATTTTCACTGGGAGTGCCGTGTTAGCATGCAGACGTTAGCATCTCGCTCAAAGTACCGCTGTGCCCAAGTACAGCTCACAGAGCTGCTAGCATGGCTGTAGACTCTTAGTCTTGTTGCTTGATAAATAACTTAGACCATCAATCCATTATCAAAATTGTTGATAAATGTTCTACAAATCAGTCAATCAATTGATTGTTCAGGACTACACAGGTACAATCTTAAGTGTAGAGACTGAAAAGGCTGTAAGTGTAGTTGTTTATAACTGAATTATGATACTGATTTATTGTAGTTGTAACTGAGAAGAGTGCAAGCGTCAAATCATGAAATAGACTCATGTCTAGTGGACTGATGTTTATGAGTGAGGTTGCATGGTCAAAGGTGGTTATGTGTCTTTCTGGACTGGCACATTCAGTATTAACCTGACCTTCATTAGCCTATGCAAATAGAAGCCTTCTTTTCTATCTCAGCAGCTGCCCTTCTTCTCACACATTGAATGCCTTGAACTCCTTTTCACCCTCATTATCTGAGAGAAAGAAACACAGATAATGCTGAACTATCACCAATACCTCCTTTAGTTTCCTCTACAACATAGCAAATAGTTAAATGAAGGCACACTGGAGGACAGCTTTGCTTTTGATGTTTTACCACATCAAGCGCTGAACATTTTGTGCCTGGTTTTCTGCTGTCTTGCTTCCTTCTGTCGGTTGTCCAGATCACAGTTCACTGCTCAACAGCCTGCAGAGGAGGAGAGAACAGAGAGGAGGGCAACGCTCACTGTTAGAGCAACAATAAAACAAGGACAGACAGAGAAGTGGAGAGAAAAGATGACATGATTGTGGAGTGACAGTGATGTGGAGACCTAAACTGAAAAAAAATGTTCACAGTGAAAGGAAAAAAAACAAATGATTGACAGCTAAATGAGCTGACTTTAGTGTGGCACGTCCTCACAGACAGACTGAGATCGACCCTCAGAGGACATGCGGGGGCTTTATGAGCTTAATTAATTTGACATTAGTCTCTAAAATGATCCCTGAACTCCAGAAGTGACAGGGGGAAGTCAGAGAAGAAAGCTGGGGGACTGTGTGTGTGTGTGTGTGTGTGTGTGTGTGTGTGTGTGTGTGTGTGGGAGAGGATTTATGAGCGTGATTTAAGGCTATTTAATATGCAAGGATATATAAGTGGAATTGTCATTTTTATTGAGGACACTGACCTATATTGGCTAAGGACAGCAATGTCTCCAGCAAAAAGCCACCAAGTGTTCACTTCTCTGATCTTATTAGCTCCCTGTACATCGCACTAAATGTACCGAAGCCATAGAAAATAAAACTAGAAGACAAAGTGGTTTAAGATCAGCCCATGGTGGAGCTTTCTCAAAATGAAAAGCAGACATGAGTAGATATATTAGAGTCCATGTCCACGCAGCGTCCGGACTTTCTTGCTGTCAGCAGTTATCAGTCGAAGAATGAGACATTGTGGTGATTTCCCATTAGTGAGCAGTGCCAGGCTCACTCTCAATGTTTGGCATTTTCTGATTAAATGTATTCAATATCATGAAATTTCTGGTGTGTTGGATTTGTCTATTCACAACTATGTGTGTATTGGCAAGAATCTGGAATATATGAATAAGTATCATGATACAGGGGTTATGATTCAATATATTGCGATATACTTTGGTACTGTAAGCAAGGCGATACATTGCAATTTAAAAAAAATGTAATTTTAGGAAAACTGTCGTAGTATAAAAAACACACCACTATATGCATAAAATCTGAGGGAAAAATAGTTTGCTTTTTCATGCAATCAGGGCAGTTGGATCTACATTTATATTTATCACAGTCAGTGTAACATCCAACATCATATCATTACTTTTTGTGCAATTTGAGCAAAGGAATTAGCATTTGCCGGTATCAGTAAAAAAAAAAAAATTATGTGAACTTGTTCAAGAGTGAGTTGAGAGGAATCCACTCGTTTAACGTTAGCTGTTTGCTGTTCCGTTAGCTGTACATGATCAGAATTGTGTTTTGCTAAGTGTGCTCTCAGATTTGTTGTGTATTTGATTTTGGCACGGCCCGTTTTACAAATGACATGGCTCTTGTCGAACTCCTTAGTGCCCTCTTTCTTGTGGAGGCCAAAATGAGCCCACACTTCAGCTCTGTACGCCGCGGGAGCCGGTCTAATTCTTTGGGATTCAGCCATCGGTGGTAACGTTATTAGTCAGCTAGGTTTGCTAATGCTAGCGCGGCACCCTTTATGACTCTGCCACTGCTATCCAGCAGTCGGCGGATTTAACACAAAATGAACCACTGCCATGAATCTTTGCATGTAAACTAGTAATTAAAAATGGATACAGTGTTTTTGAGAATCGATACAGTATGACAAAACATAATATCGCAATACACAAGTGTATCAATATTTTCTTACATCCCTATTCACAACTGCTATTTATGAGTGAGACTAAAAGTAGCTACAGGATGTCAGTGGTATTTTTATCCTCAAGGCGATAGCACGTCTTTAGATTTAAAAGTGGCTTTATATTTTTCTTTCTTTCTCTCGCTCTCTCTCTCCCTCCCTCCCTCCTCTGCTGTGACATGTTGACTGTACTGTGTTTCACTCAATCCCAGACCACAACAACAGTCCGAGCCCTTTGTGAAAATTAAACAAACGTGTGCTCATGCGTAGATATTAACTCACACGAGCACACACTTGGTGCACACTTTTACAGGAAAAACACACATGGACACAGACACAATGCAGTTGAAAACAGGGTGTGCCCCCTGCTGTTAACACCATCTTCTGTTTGACACCGGCTTTATACATATGCTAATTCGCCTCCATTTCACCGCCACCGTAATGGATGGGGTGAGACCAGCAATTAGATACTAGAGAGGAAAAACCGAGTGAGAGAGAAGCTGAGAGAAGAGTTATGTATCTTATCTAGCCCACACAGAGACATACCCATTCTCTTTTCTACTACACAACACCTGAGTTTCATTCATAAATATAACATTTAATCTACATCTGGATGAATTTAAATAAAGGCCAAATATATTGTACGCACGGAAAATGGAATGAAACCCAAATGATAGAGATGAAAGACCTGCAAACTGCACGCCATCTTAGTTCCTCTTATAATTATGTAGGCCAAGTTAAGTTATAGGTTGAACAAATGCTATATAAATACTCACCATCACACACAGTCAGTCCCCCCTTGGGTTTTGGTGTTTGTGTACCCAGTGTGCGAGGAGGGCAGCGTGCCCGACGCAGTTTTAATTGGCATGGCAGATGATGGATGGATGGCTGGGTGGAGAGAGACTCTCTCTCAGTGTCTGTCTCTCACTGTGTCTGTTTCTGAGTCTATGACAGCCATCTGCCAGTTCCACAGGCTATTTTCTCAGCACTGTGTGTCGGCGTACAGTCACTTGTGTGCTCGCTCTGTTGCTTTCTGATGTGTTTGTGCATATGAGCATACTACTGTGTGTACACACTAGAAGGCCTGTCTACTCCGAAAGCATTGCCAACACAGATATTACAGTAAAACACAGTAGAGCTACGAACACAACATTGACACCTCTTTAAGTTTTTAGCAAACAGTTGTAGTGTTTAAACATTCAGCTCTGTAGAGTTGAGGGGAACTGCAGAGTCAGGTAATAATTCTCTGCGAGCAACCCCTTTCACATTACACACATTCTATGCTCTGTAGAGTCTAACCTCTTCTGTTTGCTTGTGTGTTCACAGCTCCTGGGCTTCGTGTACGCCTGTTATGTTGTCAGCGCTATCACTGAGGAGGAGGACAGCTGTGAGTCAGTTAACCTCACCCTTACACACACACACACACACACACACACACACAACTCATTCTTGAAACAGAGCATTGCAGCAATTAATAATTCGCACTCACACAGATGACATGGAAAACACCCGAGTTGAGGAGAACAGGGCTACATCTTTCTTCATTTCCCTCTCTTCCTATCCCACCCCGCACTATCACTGCTCCAGCTCTCCCCTGTCTCCCTCCTCTCTCCTCCCCCACACCAGCTGGATCCTCTCTCTCTCTCCCCCTCCAGAACCAAAGGAGCCATGTGTTCCCTCTCCACACCTCCTTCAGCCCATTCTTTCCTTTCTCTTTCACGCGCTCGCCTCATCTCTCCTTCTCGTCGGTCTGTGTGGTCCTCACTGTTGTTGTAAACCCGTTATTCGCCTCCTTTTAATGCACTCTGGCTTTCACTTTCCTCACTTTCTCCTCTCCATGCGCAACTTGTTTATCACTCCAGCTGTCTGTTTCCTGGCTAGGGTGGGTGTTTTTATGCCACAGGATTGCACCTCCCCCACTCTCTTGTTCACAAACACACACATACACCTTCCCTCCTCATGCCTATCTCTCTTGCAGCTAGTCAAACATCCTTCCTCTGAAGGGACTCCTCAGCTTTTTATCTCAGTACTCTAGCTCCTGTATGTTGGGCTTTGTCACACCTTTAACTTGGAGTCATGCGGACAAGAGTTGACTCTCACTCTTTCCCCTAAAGCAGGCAGAGGGTGAGAAAAAGGGTGTGGGAAAAGACCCCGGGAGATCATGAAGTGAGTCATAAGAGAAGAAGGAGAAACCAGAGACGGACACTTGTGATAAATGAGCCAGCTGCTGTGACCTCATAGGCAGCAGGTCAGAGGTCCTGCTGGAGGTTAGCCAATCAGAGGGCAGGAAACATTTGATCTAAGGGTTAGGTCATAAATATCTGATTAGCTCAGCAGTTACTCTCCGGGACGCATAGTGATGTCGACACATATTTTGGCCTTTTAAATTTTAGCCAGTGCTTTGAAACCAAATGGCTGAACGGACGAGCTCGCTCTGTGAGGATTAACTAAGATTACATTTGAGTTCTGTTAGAATACTAATTATGACGTATCTGGAGCCTGGCTGTAATCATGTCGGTCCCTTTTGCAAGACACCCAAACTCTAATTTGATTTGAAAACAGCGTAATGAACAAAGCACTACATGCACTAATTGCATCTTAAACAGCAGACTCTTGTAATTTGGGGGAAATTGGGATTGTGGTTTCCGTGTGTCTTCCTGTAGACCAGTGGTGTAGAAGTCCAAGCAGTTCTTTGGTGGTCACATACCAGAGATTCACTGGCTGTGAGTGGTTAGCATCACCACCCCACCAATCCCCTCCGCCCCCAGCTCTGGGCAGTACCACTTAATCACCAGTCACCCCTAAGTAATCCCTGGAGGGCAATACCATTTCAGCAGGAGTTGACTGGACTAAAAAAAACAAATTTTCCTTTTCCTTTTGTTTTTGTGACATTTGAGCTTCGTTTATTAACTATGTGGACTGTTGGCACAGATTGTTTTTGTTTAAACTCGTAGCGCACATGCTCACTCAAAAACGGAGATAAAGAATAACAAGAGAGGTTGGTTTAAAAAGGCTTGGGGTAAAAACTGAACATGGTGTGATTTGTATTGTTTTTAATGATCTGGTAGTTCTTCTCTTATCCAGGCTGGGCTGAAGTAAAACGCTGCTACGTCGCATCCAACTGCCAGCTCTTTGTTATTGTAATTTGCCCTTTGCCTGCACGCACACACACATGAACACACCTATTTGTTCATGCAGACACAGGTGCGCAGACACACACACACACACACACACAGCACAAAAAACAGCTAAGGCACTTTGCTGCTCTCATTTTCTCCTCATTTGATGTGTAGATTAAAGCAAGTTTCTGCATTGAGCTCCCTGGCTGCCTCAGCATCTCTCCTCCCACTCAGAACTTTTCCTTCTCTTTACTTCTCCCTCGCTTTATTTCTGTTGCCGGTTTCTTCACAGGTAGATGGAATAATCACATATCAGAATCCAATTTGTGTGTTTCAGAAATCTTCGAGCTCACTGTCTCTTTTCCCATCTCTGGCTTTCGAGCTTTAATGAGGTGTGCTTGTAAAAAGTTAGAGGTCTCTGGTCACTCGTTGTATCAGCCTCATTAAGCGCCTTGCTGGTCAATAACTTCCACAGTTGATTGGGCCTCACCAAGAAGAGAAAGGTAGGAAGGACCCTCGGGAGAGACAGAAAGAGAGGGAGGAGAGAGGGGAAAGACGGGAAGAGGGGTACGTGAGGGGAGCAGTGGGAGGTGTTTGTCAGGAGCAAGCCGAGGAGGGAGAAAGGAGATGGGGTAATATGCAGGAACAAATAACACGAGACAAGATGAGCCTTTTCGCGAATAAGGAGAGAAGACAGGAATTCCTCTCACGCCGAGCACTCTCTCACTCTCAAGGGAGGCGAGTGAGTTAGATTTGAGTGCTCAGGCTTGCGTAAAAAATAGCGGAATGAAACATGCACACACACACACACACACACATTCAAAATAAGCCAAGAAGACACAATGGGCAGAATAACAAGCATCATATACCATCAGCTCAGGGTTTGACATAGCTTTCAGGCTTTATTAATGTGTGTGTGTGTGTGTGTGTGTGTGTGTGTGTGTGTGTGTGTGTGTGTGTGTGTGTGTGTGTGTGTGTGTGTGCGTGTTTCATCCCGCTATTTTTCATCTCCTTTTTGATGTCACTTCCTCTCTGTGTGACTTTGTAAGTGCATGTGCACTCACACGTATCTATATATGTGTGTTTGTGTGTGTTTGTGTGTGTCTGACTGTGTGACTGACTAACTGTTCGCTTGCAGATGTTTGTGTGTATTTGTGTGTGTGAATTTGTTACACAGTTATCGGTGGTGAGCAGGCGCACCGACAGAGTGAGTGGTGGGGAAAATCCTCTTTATAAAGTAGGTCATGGAGTTAGAAGCCTAGCGCCGGGATAAGCTCGCTTTAGCATGTCTGCTAATTATGCTGCCGCCCTCTGTGCTGAGTCACATCCCCAGAAAATCCAGAGGGATGGATGGATGTGTAGGTGGCAGCGTATCCTCAGGTTGCAAAAAAGCAAAACGAGCCACACCCTGTTTTTAATGTCACCTCAAAATATTGTTTAAAATGGCGTCAAACAGGTAGAACATTCAAAGAGTGTGAATAGGTCTATTTCACAGGGCACATTTTGACATGCCACGGTAGGAAAAGCACAGGGGTAAATGATAAAATGAATGATGGCTGAATTGCATTTAGCTGCCTCAGTTTCAGTGTCCTCGTATTGTGCATGTTGGCTCACTGTCACACTGTCATGGCTCACTGGGACACTTGAATATATAGAAATACGAGAAGTCAAAATGTACTGCAAAAAATATCCACATTAAAGTAGTTGTAAGTTATTTAGTTTTAAAAACCGTGTTTTCTTTTGTGATATAACATGTCAATTGAGTGTGATTTTGTTTCTAATGCAAATCAACGTGTTTCCAGAGTATGGCAGATTGCACTAGAATCAAGAAAAAGGCCATTTTCTTGAATTGAGTAATGATTATAAGATATATATATATATATATATATATATCTCTTATATATATATGTGTATATGTGTGTGTGTATATGTGTGTGTATATGTATGTATGTATATATGTGTGTATATATATGTGTATATGTGTGTGTGTGTATATGTGTGTGTATATGTATATATGTATGTATGTATATATATATATGTATGTATGTGTGTGTGTGTGTGTGTATATATATATATATGTATATATGTGTGTGTGTGTGTAGGATATGAGATTTTTGCTGTAACAATAAAGTCTCTTAACACTATTTTGACTTTTACAACACATTATTTTTTTATATCTGTTTAGTGAAAGCCTCTACATACCAGTAGTCCACCTACACAGGTGTTTTCACTTATGTTGCCTGATTAGGGCGCGTACAGACTGGGCTTGATTGACAGCTCCCTCTGGTTAGTTTTGTTGCGCCCGTTGGGGTGGGACAACTTCCACCTTTATCATTCTTATTTGTACATAGAGTTTCGGGAAATCATGTAATTCTGAGCATAGCTCCACCCAACAGGTCTAATCAGAGTAATTGTGTGGGTGTGCAGAACCTTAAAGCTGCATTTTGATGCAAATATGCACCATTTAGTGTGGGCAGAATTGAAAGTATAGTAAACACTATGTGTGCAGTCTAAACTAAATCACATAATCAGCAGAAGTATGTCCTTTGTATTACAGTATTTGGACTTACTCTGGGTTACAGTATATCTGACCTACAGTATATGCACTGTCTTGTTTTCACCATCATGTCCAATTACTTTCCTCCTTCCTTTTTGTTGCCCATCTATAGCTGCTGGAGCTACATTATGTGCAGTTATAAACAGACACAGACAGAAACACTTCAAGCTTTGTTTCTTTATTATATAAATTAGGTTGTGTGGATAATGGACATTATGACTGGGTCAGTGAATGCATGAGTATAGGACTGTGAGTAGATTAAAGGTTGCTGGACATTGTATGACAAATAATAGGAGACTGGCAGTTGCAGTGACCAAGACACAAATAATTAACACAGACACCCATTCACTGATAGTGAATAAACACAGTGGCAGTATTTTCTGTATTTGTCACATTAAAGTTCTCACCTGTTAATTTTTGTTTAAACACAGTCCAACCAGACACACTTTCCAGAAGCTCTCCTGGTCTATCTGTGCCTGGAACCTTTCTCCTCTTTGCACGGATGATTAACTTTAAATACACTCTCAATCAAACATACCTGAAGTTTTCATATGCAAAATAACTAAGCATAAAACAGCTAAATCGGTCTTTTAAAGTAAATGAGCAGCCTGTATAGCAATGATGGCTGTGTAATGGTGTGTGAGGACAGAGATGTAGTATTGCAGAATGGAGCCAGCTATGAGGAGCTCCCTTAAATACCGTGTGTGTGTGTGTGTGTGTGTGTGTGTGAGTGAGAGACAGAGAGAGACCACAACTGTGTCTTGTAACTCACCACTCACAGCTTTACAGACAGGCTCTGAAGTCTTGAACTGTCTGTCTGCCCTTTATCTCTCTTCTTCCGTCTTTGTCTCTGCCCTGTCTCTCCTTGTTCTTCTCAATCTTCCTCACACTACACTCTTTTATTCTCTCCAACCCTGTTTTTCCCTCCTGGTCTTTTTCCTTTTATCTCTTTGTGTTTCATTTCACTGTCACCTTGCCAACCCCTTCACACACAAACACACACACACACACAGCATGCAGCAGTATGCTGTAGATTGACTGTCACTGTCTCTCCTGGTTCAGTACAGGTCCTCTGATTTTGAATCGAAACATAATCATCTTACATTACTCCCTGCTTGTTTAGGGGCACCACATCTATTGAGAATGGACATTCATCTAAGCAGCCTTTTTACATTCATTTTCAAAGGGTTGTGTGCTGTTTACAGAGCAAGCATAAAGAACAGATTGCTTCAGCAAGTCTCAAACACTCCCAAAAGGTGGAGCACATTGCAAGATATCACCTAACATATGTTCATGTTTTCCAAATGCTCAGTTTAACTGTTGAAAAATAGTAATACACTGATTTGTCAACCCTCTGGGTTCAGGGAGCTGCACAGAGGATACGCCTCAAGATCAGGGTCTGACCAATGGGTGTAATAATTAATGGGGAAAAGGCTCAACGACGGAGATTCAATTAACAGGCTGACATGCACTGTACAGTATGTCGGAGGGATGGAGCACAGGGTTATAAATGACACTTTCAATAAGGTGCAACAGCTAATGTTTTGACACATAGGATGTCTTCATTAGCGTAGGAGCAGGTAGTGGCACTTAGGGGCACCTGTTGAGGCTCGGATTCTGAGCTTTAGGGATGGCGGATACGCTGTAATCTCCCATGCTAATTATGAAATGATGAAATTGCTTTCCTGTGAATGCTGCACAAGATGCATGACAGAATTTTTGACCTATTTGTGGTGCTAGATGAAAAGTCAGGAGATCACCAAAGTAATTAGATTTCATCCTCTGGAGAATATGTGTGCCACATTTCACAACAATCCACCCAATAGCTGTCACTCTGAACCAAAGCGTTGGATTGACAGGCTGGCAGATGGACCGACCGACTGACCGACACTGCCATCCCTAGAGCTGCTAGTGTGTCTAAAAATGGCAGCCATCATTATCATCTAACTGTATTCCTCAGCACAGTTTATCATGGCAGGGGATGGATCCCCACCTGCCTATAATGAGAAAATCAATGGTACAGAAAAGAGCAGGGAAGAGGTCTGTGTGTGTGTGTGTGTGTGTGTGTGTGTGTGTGTGTGTGTGTGTGTGTGTGTGTGTGCATGGGTGGGGTAGGGTGTGTGTGTGTGTATCTGGTGTACAGATGAAACAGAAAATCCCAGGAAACCAGGGCAGGGTCAAAGGAAAGGGACAGCCCCCCCCAACACCCTGTGGACCTCTGCGCTCATCCTGCCTACATATCAGTATTCAGCAGACCACCGCTGCCTCCTCTTATCAGGATGGAACTGATTTGGCCTTATAGTAGTTTCCATGGCAGGCTTGTGTTTGTTTTCCCCCCGCAGTTGTTGGTTCCCAGAAAGTAACAGATCTGCCCATTTAAAAAAAAACAAAGTTGTCCTCTTGAACTAGGATCCGCTATTTGTTTGGTGTCTTTTTCCACTGAGTCAGGTTCAATCTCAGTTTCTCCTTTTCCTCCCCTCCTTCCGCCTCTTTCACATGCACCCCTTCAGCCTAATCTCTTTGGCCCTCTGTCAGTCAGACCGACATGCGTGACGCGCCCCGTCCTCCCCTCTCTCCCTCTCAGCCTTTGTGTCCCCCTCAAGAGCCGCAAGCCTTTAACCCTTCATCTCAAAAATATATCTCTGCATCTGTGAAAAATACACGGCACTTTGGTTACCCGCATGTCCCTCTCGTTCTCACACGGCACAACACTCACTTTGCTCATCTGCACCTCGCCTAGAGCCCGAACTCTTAAGTGAGAAAATAAACAGAAATGGTTGAGCGTTCAGTCAGTGGCTGAAGGTCACCTCTGTTTCTGAGCGATAAAAAAGGCTTACACTATTTTGACAGCTGGCCAGCTTTCACCTGTTCCCGAGCTTTCCCTCCGGCTCCAGGCAGATGCACGGATGAAAAAAGTTTGAGCAGAGATGTTTTTATTTATTTATTTATTTTGGTGGACAATTTTTTTTTAAAGTTAAAACTAAAAAAAAGGCTTGTACAGTTCTTGGCAAGCTGCCTACCTTCCCTGCATCACATGTGTTCCCACTGTGTTCTTTTGTTTCCATTTCATTTCTCATTCAGCTTTTTTTGATCATGCATGTGTTTTTATTTACTTCAGCGTCTTATTCTGTTATTGTCTCTTTTGATTTACTCCATAATTTATGTGTTCAATCCTTTGTTTTCAGTTGATTTTATTGGTGGATTTGACCCATTCCCACTCTACCATGTCAATGAGAAACCATCTCATCTCCTCTTAAAGCCCATGTACCTGTAAGTATGAGTGTGCTGTCATGCCACCGAATGTGTATATGTGTGTTTCTAAATGTGGATATTCACATTATCCGTTGCCTTTTGTGGTCGCATACAATTTGGGTTGCACCTATTTGTTGCCTGCATGTAATGGTTTCCTCTTCAAGGTTATATTCCCTGATTTTCCCTGAAACTGTTCATTAATCAGAGCTCGGTATTGGTACTATTTTTTCAGTTGACAAAATAATCTCAACTCAAGGCCCACTTCTCGCTTGTTCCTGAGCATTTTCATATTTCATCAGGATCCAGGAGGTTACAAAACAACAGTGACTCGTAGTGACTGTGCAGACGGTTTCTTGCTTAGTATGTAGAGCTTTGAGTCATGTCTGGGGAGGAAACTTGTTTCTGAAACATGCTACATCCTGTCAGATGGCTGTAGGGAGTACGAAGGCCTTTCATGACACTGTTGTGTGTATGTGTGTAGTGTACGTGTGTGTCCCCACGCCGGAGGCAGTTACTAATATAAGCACATGGAGAAAAACATACAAAAATCTGTCTAAAACTGGATTAATCAATTACGTTGTGCAGAGAACTTAATAACAATAAGCCTGGGAAGTCATGTAATAATTCTCTGCCAACATGAAATGAATATTTTATTAGCTTCTTGACAGTTTAATCAACTCCGTCTCTAATGGGAGGGAGGAAATTTTCTCCCAATCTACTGTCTCCCCAATCTACTGAGAGTTATATCCTGAAGAAATCCATCCAGGGACGTGTGTGTGTGTGAGTGTGCACGTGTATAAATGTGTACGTGTTGCCCAACAACCACCAACTCTCTGCTCTTTCTTCCCATGTTTCTGTTCTCTGCAGGTCTACGTAAATAGGAGAGCATCCAGCCGGGAGGTGACACAGCAAATTCCCACGGAGACAAAATGGCTATTTTGACACAAATGTCCCAGTTCACTGGGGCACACCAGACATTCCTCCCCTTCTTCATTTCAGTACTTTAAACATGTCATTTACTGACGTGCTGCCCGGAAAGGCCAACACTTCTCAGTTAGGGTCCATTGTTTTCCAGGGAGGGATGACGGGTTCAGGGAAAGGCGGGGGATTACAGTGTAACAAAGCCTCATATTGTGTGTTTAGGGAAGTATCAATCATTTTCTTTGTATTGAGTTCTCTGCCGAGGTCCCATTGCTGTGACCTGCCCATAATGGTTTAATACACCCCAAGAACATGACCGTATAGAACATGTAAAGCTTATAAATAAATTGTGTATGTAATCGGGGACTGCCCAGCATTCCCAGTCTGCGGTACTGTGTCTTAGAGGACTCAGTGATTTAGCATGTTATTGCTGGTTTGGCTCAGATCTTGGCCGGAGGGCTGAATTACAGTGGAGCCTGCGGAATGAGCTATTGTGCGCTGCCTGTTTACTTTAGGCCAGGATCTGTGTGCATAAATACACAAGCGAAGCAGGAAGAGGCAGGGGAGTGGAGAGGTAGAGGGAGGGGAGGAAACAAAAGCACCAAACCTACAGGGGTATCTGTCAAAAATAGAAAATGTAAATAATGAAACAAGTGTGTGTGGGGGGGGTGGGGGCGGGTTGGATTTAGAGTTTGAAATGTGAACTATCAAGAATGCAAAAGAGTATTAGCGTGTAAGAGGTGTTTGAACACAAGGAATGGCATGTGAGTCTTACTTTTATTTCTGGAGTCTTATTATTGTGACTATCTTCCCCAACAGCCATATCAGTATCTCTGAAGTGTCGGGTGTTTGTTAGAAGTTGTGCTTTGTTTTCCACTTCAGTTCCTCTCCTCTAACTACTGACACATCGGACTGCTGACGGGTGATCATTACACACACTCAAGCAAAGGTTACGCGGCATATTTTTAACTTTGAGAAAACAATAGAAATTGTTTAACTATTCACATTGCGCACAGCAGTGTTGAGTGCTATGGGTATGGTCTTCAGTGTAGAAGTAGCAAGGCTATACCTGAGTGAGTCGGAGCGTTGTCTCCTGTCAGTTCAACAGTTTAGATCCTCAGTGGTGATAGTCTGTGTGATTGTTTTATAGCATGTTTTTTACAGGGTTTGTATTGTAATTATGTGTATAACATACTAAGTAATGACAAAATAGCAAAACTGATGTCTTCAACTCGCTGTATATGAGCTGGTTAAACAGTAACTGAAAGCTTCTGCTTAGTATGCAGATCTGTTTTATTCTGACCCAGTAACATAACGCATCTTTATTTAGTGCACACACGTGGGTCATATCTCCTATACTGATTGGTAGCACTTTTTTGTTGTTGTTAATGTTAGATCTTTCTCAACTAAAGTCAGTTTAAGTCAGATCCCCTGTCGCCTTACTGTTTGTGTGAATCACTACTGCTCTCTGGTGTTCAAAGTGTTCATGTACAAGTTGCAAGGCCACTGAGTTTCTGCTACAGGTATGCTCTTCCATAAATCTTGTTTGTTTTGTCTTAAAACTGTATTTTTTTTATATGCAGATAACAGTAAAACTAAAAATAGTATGTTTTTGCTGGGTAATTGTCATGTAGGAGGAGTCAGCGCTTTGCCCTGGTTGTTTCAGTGTTACATTCGATAATTTAGGTTAAGATCTTTTGGGGGTTTTTGCCCTCTACATTTGAATCCATAACATGTTTAGTATGCTAGTTGATTGATTACAGCATTTCTTAGTGCTAAGTTTGAAATTGTCTGCTTAGCTTATTGTTTGTAATCAAAAGAGTTGTGAACAAAGAAGTAGCTTTTGTTCATTCCGTCCTAAATCCTGTTTTCGTCTATTGTCAGCACCTAAAAATATCCTGCTGGGTGTCAGATTCCTCTGTGATATTAGATGTTCTTCACTGCCAGATAGACAGTCCACAAACTGTAATGATTCTGAAAATCATCTGACCACGTCTGCTGGCTAATTTCAGAACGATGAGAGTGAACAATTTTGATATCATTGGTCACCGCTCTATTGGCGAGATGCAATAATGTATGTGTCGTTATTGTCTTTAATAATTTAAGGTTTACACACTCCTGGTAGGTTAACCGGTGTGTGGTTAGTAACACAAAGCACCTCATATTGTAACATAATCAGTTGTGTATGTATGTGCTAGTCTCCACTGAAAAAGATTCCACCTTTGTAGATAATTATTTTTCTTTGTATAGAAAGTGGAAAAGATCTCTCCTTTTTTTGTATTTCTCTCTTCTATTGTGACCTGTGTAATCCTATTTATCCAGAACTGTGCTTTGTGTTCATGTAAATAGGTGTTTGTTAATAAAAGAATGCTCTTTTAATGATGGTGTGTCGTGTATGTAAGAATTGTCATATCTGCTCTTTGTGAAGTGCACCTTCTGACTGCATAAACATTAATAATGATATTGAAAAGCTTAACATGTTTATTATAGAAAATGATCTGTAAACTCTGACATAACAAGCCACCAGCAATAATCTGCATTTTTCTTATCAGTACAAGGGAAAATGAGTTCAGAGGAAAACTCAAAGTCACTCATGCAACACCTGTATAGCAGTGGCTTCTCACTTCAGCCTCAGGACATGAAAGCACGAACGCTGCCTCTGATGACGGCTCTGCAGATGGGGCAGTGACGCAGGCTGGCAGCGCAATCGCCGCACACCACCAGATGACCACAGGGTATGAAAACGATGGACACCAGTTTGTCCATGCACACCTTACAGGTCCTCTCCTCCTGCAGCTGCCTTAGCAGCTCCTCTGGGCTGGAGTCCTTCACTGTTGGAGAAACCATAAACAGATGAACACACACACTCGCGCTATGTACAAGCTACCTGTTGTGTCTGAAGTGTAATCGCTGCAGGATAGAGCAATAATATGTCAGCAGTTTGACGGTGTAATTGATTTATGAAAAGTGGTACAAGCACAAAAGTTGCTTTTTCCTGCGAATCATATGGGTGTTGACCTCTGACCTTTCTCTCTGATGGGTGTTTGTGTCCTCACACTTCCAGCACTGGAGCCCTGCTGCATCTCAGGCTCTGAAGGACACAAACATGAAAAAAGATAGTCAAACATATTATGAACTTAGGACATCTAACATTGATATTTGGGATATTATTATTTTTGCTCATATTAACAAGTGAAGTCACACTCCTCAAATATAACTATGTTAAATGGTTAAATGACTGGGTCTTTTAGCAGGTTGAATTTGAAGAGGTTACAAGTTGACTGTTACCATTGTTGGAAGAAGTATTCAGATCCTTTACTTAAGTAAAAGTACCAATACAACAGTGTAAAAATACTCTATTACAAGTCCTGCATGTAAAATCTTACTTAAATAAAAGTATTATCAGCAAAATGTACTTAAAGTATCAAAAGTAAAAATGACTGCCCTTGACTGACATATTAATATTATATAATAGATTGTTGATATAGATTCATCAATGTGTAAGCAGCATTTTACTGCTGTAGCTGGTTAAGGTGGAGCTAGCTTTAACTACTTTACATACAGTTCGGTAGTAAAGTCCAGTGGTTTCCAATCTAGGGGTCAGGCCTCCAGTGGGTCACAACATAAATCTGAGGGGTGGTGAAATGATAAATGGGGAAGGAAAAAAACAAAGTTCTGCTGCAAAACTCTGTAGTAATTTTTGGGACTTTTCACTAATCTTTGCTTTTTGTGAAATATTGAATAATTTTACCTCTCTGGGCTTCTAACAGTGATTTAAATGAAACCATCCTAGAAGTATTGAGGGGAAATGTTTGGTGGAACTGCAAACAACTCATAGACACCTGAAATGTGACAAGGGGCCCCAACAGACAGTATTATTGTAAGAGATCACCAGCCAAAAAAGTTCAAAACCACTGGTTTAATCTTAAACAATGTGTTGTATTTTATAAGCTTATCATATGTGTTTTCTATAAAATATTGATCTGAAAAGTATCTAGTAACTATAGCTGTCACATAAATGTAGTGGAGTAAAAAGAACAATATTTCCCTCTAATATGTGGTGGAGTAGAAGTATAAAGTAGCAGATAAAGGAAATACTCAAGTAAAGTGTCACAACATTGTACTTCAGTACCATACTTGAGTAAATAGTTCCACCACTGGCTGTTACCTCTGCTCTGTGGCCCCCTCTGTCTGTCCTCCTGCTCCGCCTGCAGTACATCAGTGACCAGGTCGGATACAGAAGTGTAGTGCTGGCCTGTCAAAAGGTACTTGGTCTGTACCAGACTCTCCACCAGGCTGGCTTCAAAGCCCATCTGCAGCACGGTCTGCACCACAGGAGAAAGCAGGGCCGAGGAAGCTCCCAGACCTCCAACCATATCTGGGAGATCATAGAGGAGGGAAGAAGTGAGGAAGAAAGGACCAGTGACCAGCCACAGATAAGGCAAAACATTTTTTTATAAACTACAAGCCATCTGTTTGATAAGTGGGTAAATAAATGACAAATTGTGCAGCTTACCTTTGTCTGCCAACAGATTAACATTTCAAACCACACACCTCTTCTGTATATCTGCTGAAATGGATTATAATTGTGATTCCTCTATTGTATGGAATAATTACCCTCTCATGACTGCCCTGCAACCATGAGAAACAGTCAAATGGTTTCCATAGCGTTCCCTAATTACTGCAATCCTATAACAAACATTAGCTCAGGTAATTGAGCATGCAGTTATTTCATTTTCAGTAGCCTCCCAAAGAAAATTAATGGACCTGCTTTCTTCCAAAGAGTTTAGTGTCTAATTTCAGATTTTAACTGAAGTGGTTCGCCCAGGTTGATCTGAATAATTTCAGTCAACTAGGATGCAGCCTTTATTTTCTCCATTTGCACAAGAACCTTCAATGCAACTCACAATGTGTGCTCCACCTTTCTCCTTTTGTGTGAACAAGCAAGAGAGGATTTTGACACTTTGATTCTTTGCACTGCAGGATACACAACGATAATTATTGGGATCAAAGCAGGCTGCTATCTTGTTATCCACGTCTACTGGGTAGGAATAAAGTTTCTGGAAGTTCTTGGTACATACCCATCATTCCCTGCCTTGTTTCAATTTTCTATGACTTACCATTTCTGGATCCAATATCTCTGCCTGTGGAGGTCTGTGATCCCCCCTAGAAAAGTAATGATATTTTGAATTTACAATGACAGTCGTGAATGATTTAAATGCAACAATGACAAACGTGTCCTTTATTACAATGTCTGCTGTATGCCAAACAGATTTTATTCTGTGCAGATAAGAGGGATAAAGGCTCTCACCACAGTCTCACCCAGATGGAAATGAGCATCCTGTATGTTGCTGATATAATCCTGCCCTCTCGACTGGATTAAAAACTCACATCTGAGAAATAAAAAGATGCTGTTATATAATCTGCTAAAGCATGAATGAAAACAAAAACATGACACTATATATATATATAAACATTTTCATTTGCCAATGCAAAAATAGGCAAATGATGTATTCAACTGTTGTCTTTGTATCTGCCTTGTGACAGGTCCTGCTGTTACCGTGGAAACCACTTGGCATGTTCCTGCCAGGGGTCGTCCCCTGGCTCCCAGTTCCTCAGCCCTCCATCACAGTAGAAGCATTTGACATTGTCACCGTGACCTGTCAGGGTGTACACGACTACTGTGAGAAGAGTCTAATGGCAGGAACTCTATGAATCTGTACAGCTTTACAATTTGACACAGAACATCTCTTCACTCGAAAAACAACATTTGGCCAATGGGACAAATTGTACAAGGGATCAGTCTCATGCACAAACTAAAACCTGTAAAAATGACAATAATAGGGAATCAAACCTTCTCTGACACGGTCTCAACAAATCTAACACTATTGACTTTATAAAAATACTTCTCATTGTAGGGTTACTTTATTTGATTGCATTATTTTGTATTGATTTTCATGATATTGTGCCCACAGCCCCTGTATTGCCTGGAGCTGTGGGACCCTACTTCTTTAGCAGCCCCAGCTTTGTCCAGGTTGTTCTGTTCACAACATCATGACGCAGCAGGACAATTGTACAATGAACTCTCTCACAAAGAGAGGTCACTCTAGCAGCGACTGGGTCAGTGCTGAATATTTCACTGAAATATACTCATGGATACTCAAATATTGCTCCTAAAATATTAAAGAAAGCAGCAGATTATGATAGAAATGTTTTTAGGCTTTAAAGTGAGAGAATGAGCACCTGTGTAGAAAAATCCTGCTCTGGCAAGAACATCTGGCTGGACTGAGGCCTCGGTGGGCCAGTTGTGGAAAGTGGTGAGCCGGGAATCCTCCGCCTCCATCTCTGGGTAGACCGCTTGTCCAGCTGTCCCCTGGTCATCCATAGTCATCCTCTGGAGTTGACTCAACAGCTGGCCGTCCACAGAGTCGGAGGATCCAACTTGGAGCGGAATATTTCCCACAGCTCGACCCAGTATGAAACCGCAAGTTGGGAAATGCCTCTTGTGCTCGATGGCCGGTCTGTCCCCGTGCACCCAACATCTTAAAATCCCTCCACAGCAGAAACATTGTACTTTATCCCCAGGGCCTAGGAAGAAGAAGCCCGCCTTGGCCAGGTCTCCAGATGTGACAGGTGCATTTGCTGGCCAGTTCTGAAAAGTTTGAATCCTCTCCCCTTCTCTTCGCATCTGAGGCTCCTCAAGGATGTGCGGCATAGTACTCCTGTCATCCATCATTCTCTGGCATGTAGGTTTTCCTTTCTCTTCTTGTCCTGTGCCAGTCATCCCTTTTGCGGTCCATAGTGGAGCGCGCACTGAAGGCGAGTGCAGCACACCAGCTGAAATAATATGATCAGCTGCGGGGGCCTGCACAGCGGCCTACAGGAGACTGCTTTCCAGAAAAGCCACCAAATGCCAGAATGTATGCTCATTGATCCTTGAATGAATGAAAGCCTGAACATGCCATGTTGCTCCGCCTCTTTGGAAAAGAGAGCATTTCAGAGGCTATGGCCTAACAACTAATATGACAATTAAAGGGATATTGCAGAGTTATTCAAAATATCAATATGCACAAGACTTCTTCTCATATAAGAAGGAAAACTTGACCTTTCAACGTATTACAAGCACCAAAGTGGCTCTTGTTCCAGTATGTCCTATACGTGTTGTCTCTGATCTTTCTCTCTATTGGATGTTTGTGTCCTCAAGGCTATAATGATGGAAATGGGGAGGTGATTGAAGAGCTAATGGAAATTAAAAATCTAGCATGCCTCAATGATAGAAATGGTACAAGAATTGATGTTAGAAATGGAACAGAATCAGCCATAGATCTTACTTTAGTATCAGAAACAGTGTCAGGTATTGCACTGTCACCACTATCCTACAGTATACTAACTGAAGTAGGCTTGAGTTTAGAAGAATATAATACTGGGGGATTAGATAGATGGATTTTCAGCAGTGCTGACTGGGAAAAGTTTAAGCAGATTAGTGATCAAGAAATGCAAAAAGTTGATGTTAATCAAGATGTTGATGATTTCAATCTTTCTGTTTGTGAAGTCATTCTAGGGGCCACAAAGCAAGCAATTCAAAGGAAAGGAGGTAGGCATAAAAAGAAAATTGTACCGTGGTGGATGAAGGAATGTGAAAATGCAATAAAATCATGAAATAAAGCATTAAAAATGTTAAAAAGAACTCGTAACTTCCAGAATCTTATTGAATATAAAAGGTTGCAAGCTAACGTAAGGAAGTGCAAAGAAGGTCTTTTGGAGGAAACTTTGTAACTCAGTAGGAAGAGAAACAGAAATTTCTAAAATATGGGAAATGATAAAAAAGAATGAACGGGATTAAAAGAGAGTATGGCTATCCAGTCTTAATTGACAATGAAACTACAGCTATGACAGATGAGGAGAAAGCAGAGATGTTGGCACAAACCTTTGTGTTTTCATGGCTCTGATAATATTAGTGAAGAGGGGCAAAGAGGAAGGGAAGCTACAATAGCTGAGAATAAGGAACTTTTACAGAAAAATTTATGATTTAACAAATATACCATTCACAAAGGCAGAACTGAATCGTGCTCTCAGGAAAACCAAGATGTCATCACCAGGAAAAGATCAGATATGTTACATTATGGTAAATCATCTTAGCCAATCATCCAATGACACTTTACTGGAACTAAAGTTATATAGGGAAAGATTGCACAAACCCAGGGAATTACAGGCCTATTGCTTTAACAGCCAATGTATGCAAAATCATGGAGAAAATGATAAATGAAAGATTAACTTATTATTTGGAAAACAAAGGGTATGTATCAAAATATCAGAGTGGATTCAGAAGAGGCAAAAATACCATGGACCCTGCTTTATGTTTAGAACATGAACTACAGAAAGCAGGCAAAGCAAAGTAGCCATATTTTTCGATGTAGAGAAGGCTTATGATATGATATGGAAGGAAGGATTATTAGTTAAACTCAATCAAGGACTTTTTATATGGAAGATCGATTCAAGTAAGAATAGGGAAGTGTTGTTCACAAAATGTTGGTGTCGAAAATGGAACGCCTCAAGGAAGTGTAGTGAGTCCTTTGTTATTTTCTGTTATGATAAATTATGTTTTTCTGAATTTGGAGAATGGGATGGGATTTTCTCTTTTTGCGGATGATGGGGCAATTTGCAAGAGAGGTAGAAATTTGAAATCTATTGTGAAGAAACTACAAGAGGCTATTGTTAAAATAGAAGAATGGTCATTTAAGTGGGGATTTAAATTTTCATTAGATAAAACAAAGACAATGTTCTTTAAAAGAAAAAGAATCAGCAGTAATGTATGACTAAAATTATATAATCAAGAACTTGAGAGAGTGAAACATTTTACATTTTTAGGATTGTGGTTTGATGAAAGAGTTACATGGGCTGTACATATTAGGAAAATAACTGTGTAACAAGTGTAAGAAAGTATTAAATATAATGAGATGTCTGGTAGGGGGGGAATGGGGGGCAGAGAGCACAGCATTACAAACCATTTACATAAGATTAATAAGATCAGTATTAGATTATGGGTGTGTAGTGTTTGGATCTGCAGCAAATACATTTCTCAAAAAGTTAGATAATATTCAATTTTAGGCTCTGAGATTATGTTCAGGTGCCATGAGAACAACCCCAACATCAGCATTGCAAGTGGAAATGGGAAAAATGCCACTGGAATTAAGGAGAATACAGCTATCTCTAAATTACTGGGTTAATTTATAAGGACATAGGGAAGGTCATCCAATACAAGATACACTGAAACCATGTTGGGAAAAGGAAAGGAGAGAAACAAAACGGTTTGCATGGACAGTTGAGCAGAAAGCAAAAGAGCTAGAAATAACTGAAATAAACATTAGTCCTACAATACCAATCTCAGAAATACATCCTTGGATACTTCCTGACCCGATTGTAGATCTCACATTGTTTGGCAAAAAGAACAAAGATAAGGAATTTATTTTACATCCACAGATAATAAAAATGTATCTAGAAAATTACTACTACTATAGCCGTGTTCAAATTTATACAGATGCTTCAAAGAACCTGGCTAACAAAATTGGTATTGCATTCATAGTTCCTGATTTCAACATTAAAATTAGCAAACGAGTCAGTGATGGATTATCGGTGTATAGTGGGGAGATGCTGGCAATTTTGTTAGTATTGCAATGGGTTGAAGATGTGAGACCTTTGAGAGCAGTAATATGCTCAGATTCCAGCTCATCATTATCCAACTTGATGCAAAGCCATTCAGACAGCAGACCGGATGTTTTAATAGAGATACAGCAAACACTATATAGAATTTAAATGATGGGACTCAGTATGGAATTTCTATGGATACCAGAACATATAGGAATCAAAGGAAATGAAATAGCAGACATGTATGCAAAAGAAGCCACACAAACTAATCACATCGACATCACAGTACCCTTTAGTAAAACGGAAATGAAGACAACAATTAAACAAAAGTTGAAAGAAAGGTGGCAAAAGAAGTGGGAACAAGAGAGAACAGGAAGTTGGTTCTACAGAATTCAAAGGAAGGGAGGCATGATGAGAGACACAGGGAGAACCCGGAGAGAAGAGACGATAATATCCAGGCTATGTTTTGGTCATACAAGGTTAAACGGTACATAATTTAAAATAGGAAATCATAATACAGGAAGGTGTGGCTTTAGTGAGCAACAAGAAACCGCAGAACACGTTATGATTCACTGTCCAAAATATGAGGATGAGAGAAGGGAACTGATACTGAACCTTAAAGAAATAAAGCTAAAATTTGATTTACGGGATATTTTACAAAGAAACTCTGGGGAAAAGCGTTACCTATTTTTCAATATCTAAGGAGAACTAACTTAATAGAGAGAATATAATTTCCTTTATTTATTTTTTTATAATTGGGTGTATATTTATATATATATAAATATATAGAGCCACACTCCATACCAGTTGGTGGCGGTAATGCACCATAACGTTGTTTGCCAACCGCCATAAAACCTCAAGAAGAAGAAGAAGAAGACTCCTTTCGGGCACAGTATCTGAGGCGACAGACCTGAACTGTGGAAGTTGGGATACGTGCACACAGTGGAAAATATAGAGCTGAGCCTGCGCTACAACTACTAGCCTCACGCTAAGCGGCACAACTAGCCACATAGCTAACTGTAACTGAGCTGTGAACTTGCTTTCAAATTACGGGGCTTGAAATCCAGTCACAAGCCCAGGCTCTGTGAGAATCCAGGGACGTGCTTAATGAATTATGTCTGCCACAAGCATTGACCCTCAGGTAGGAAGGCCGATGTATCTCGCCCGTAGAGTGCTTGCAAGCTAGCTACCTGCTAACGTTAACGAATTACAGGGCTACGGCTATTCCTCGGAAGTGCTAACTAGCCACTAACGTTGGCCGGTGCATGTAGCTAGCAAGTTAACTACATTCCGTTAAACGGCTAAATGTTTTTAATAGACATGTAAGAAAGATGACACTTGTACATTGGGATGTAAACCGTTGACAAACGCATCTTTAACTGAGACCATGTGTTTTTGCCACCATCGTAGCAGAAAAGAACTCTCCACCTATGGCTAATATGTGAAACCTAAAGCTAACGTTAAAAGAATGAAACAGGTTCAAGCTAACGTAACTTACTCAGTGAATCTTAACTTTGTAATGCATGTGTCACAAATACCCACATGGTGTCTAGGCTGACCCAGATGTATTCAGCCCATTATGGCAAACGAAGTTAGATGCTGCATTAACGCTACTGATGTTTCTAAAGCCATTTTAAGAGGCTAACGTTACGTTAGCTAGCGAAGTTGTGCGTGAATTAACGCTAACGTTAGCTGGTTGATTAACTAACTCAAGTTACACACCAATGTGTGTAACACCAAATAAACGTTATTAACTATTGTTGCCAACTATCTAGAGTTGGCTATAGCTTTCAATGTAGAGTAACGTTAGGGAATTGTTTTGCATTGCTTGTCTTCAGGAAGTAGTGTCGATGTTAAGCTTCTGATCAATACTACGTTGGTAACATTAGAGGCTGTGCTCAGTCCCAACCTATGTATGAAATCTTAAATCAGCTGAAAATAACCGTGTGGTCTCCCTTTTCTTCTTTTCATGATCCAACATGGATGCAGAGATCAAAGGGACAAGCATCTAAAGGTGAGTTCTGGCATAACAGAAGCCATATTACATCAGCCTTTCACTGAGTCTTAATCTGTCTGTGTTATATACTACAGTCAGGCTACACAATATTTTGGGGACATAATTAGATGTAATATTTTGGGTCTTGACACAGTGTGAACAAAAGGTAGAAATTTTACTTTTGCTTTTTAAGGATGATAAGTTAATTTGCTATTATATGTCACTTTTACATGTGGCACCAATGGGGGAAAAATGTGTGCAGTGTCACATACTGTGAGACACATTGGAGGAGAACATCCATCATGTCATTGAAAGGGCAGGTGGCTTGTGGTGGAAAATACTTTATTTCTTTGTTTACTGATAGTATCTATGATTAGAAGATGTCCATGATGCTTATGCTAAGTTTTTCCTGCACAAAAGGATGCTCCAATCGTACTTGCATGCACATTGGTTTACGCACATTAGATAGTCCACCTCCTCCTCCTACATTAGTCAAAGTGGTCAGTAATAGGAAAGAAGACTTCTCCTGACCATGGAAGAGTGGCAGGCAGGTGCTCTAATATGCATAAAACAATTGAAATAAAGGCAGTCCTTTAGTCATACTTTAACAAAAAAAAATATGACTGGAACTTACATAACATCTTCCCTCAACCCCACCACTAACCCCAGTTGTACAGAATGATTTACAGGTAATTCGTTGTTGTCAGTTCCTCACTAACATTAGCAACGGTGTTATGGCCTCATAATTGTATTTTTTATGATGTTCAAGTCATCTGATTTACTGCAGTTGCTGGAGGAGGTGGAGTGACAGTCAGGTCTTGACTCTCTTTACCTGCAGGCCTTGCTGGCAGCAGGCCACAGGCTGATTCAGGATAGGCTTCTCTCAAGGGCTTCAGGGCTGTCTGACATGGCTCACTGATTTAATCTTTTTGGAAGAACACATGCCCATACAAAAGGGACAGACAGGTTTGAGTGCTAAATGTGTGTGTTGATCATATCCTTTGATAGGAGTCTAATATACCTTAAGTCTTAATATACCACTAATATAATAGTGAAACCAAACATAAAGCAAACAAATTACTTTCTGCATGAACCTATGTGGTTAAATATTTTAATGGCATTGGGTCATAATAGGGATATCCTTACATCTATGGTGTACTGTGTTGGAGCTGACCAAATGAAATATGCAAAATAATAATTGAAGCCTAGGTGAAGCCTACCATTTCAAACTAAACACAACTTGATAGCTCAAACAACTATTGCTATTATGTCCTCAAAAAATAGAACATCTCTCATCCATACATGTATTTTAAAATGTACATTAATGTAATGTTTTTTTTGTTGCAGTGCAAAATGGTTCACTGCATCAGAAGGAGACTGTTCATGACAATGACTTTGAGCCATACCTCACTGGTCAATCAACTCAGGTAAAGCTCAATATCTCTATCTTGAGAACGTCGCAAATAATAAAAAATGTCAATTGTTTTGTGATACAGATTTTTTAAAAATATTTCCTTTTATCAGTGTATGTCACAATATGGCAAATGTGTGCACAATCACCTATAATATAATCAGAGTGATGATCTAAGCACTGAACTGTGTACCACTGTTAAGCATTCCAAAACTCCTGTTATGTTTAAAACTAGGAAAAAAAATACTTAAAATTGTGTTTTTTACAACAGAAATTTGTGGAAATATGATATAATTATGTTAAGTTATTGCCCAACCCTTAAATGCATGCAATGAAGTTAGTCACTGATGTTAAGTAAACATATTATTAGAAAACCATGTAAAATACTTACTGAATAGGGCTAGGAGAGTTTTATTTAATTTATAGATCTGATTTAAATCAAACTGTAAGTCACTTGCTAATGTTGTTCCTCTGCTGACCTTCATTCACCCAGAACAACAGCTACCAGTCCATCACAGACCCCTACCTGTCCAGCTACTACGCCCCCTCCATTGGATTTCCGTACCCCCTCAGTGAGGCTCCCTGGTCCACAGGTGGGGACCCCCCTATTCCATACCTGACCCCCTATGGACCCTTGAGTAATGGAGACCATCACTTCATGCCAGACACAGTGTTTGGCCAGCCGGGGGGCCTGGGAAGCAGTATCTACCCCCACAGGTTTAACTTTTTCCCTGAAAACCCTGCCTTCTCTGCTTGGGGCACCAGTGGCTCCCAGGGCCAGCAGACTCAAAGTTCGGCCTACGGTGGCAGCTACAGCTATCCTCCCAGCTCCCTGGGGGGCACCCTGGTGCCTGATGGTCAGACGGGTTTTCACAGTGACACCCTCAACAAAGCCCCTGGTATGAACAGCCTGGAGCAGGGCATGGTTGGCTTGAAGATCGGAGGGGATGTCACTGGCCAGGGGTCAGGAGTCAAGGCTGTAGGATCTGTGATTGGTGGACCTGCGGTGGCAGCCACAGGGAACGGAGCCACACCTATTGGAATGCCTCCACCCAAACCCACGTCCTGGGCTGCCATTGCCAGCAAGCCCGCCAAACCGCAGCAGCTCAAAGCTAAATTGAAGCCAGGGATGCCTAATCCAGGGGGAGCTCTTCCCCCGCCACCCATCAAACACAACATGAACATTGGGACCTGGGACAAGGGCCCGGTGACTAAAGTAGCCACAGCTCCACTGCAGCAACAGCAGCAGCCTCTTGGCCTGCCTCATGGATTGCCACCTCAAGGCCCCATGCAGCAAGGACACTTGCAGCACCCCCCTCCCCAGTCTTTGGTGCAGCCCCAGATGCAGCCTATGGCCTTACAGCCCCAGCCCCAGCCTCCCCATCACCAGCACCATCAGCCACCACCTCAGCCCTACCAAAACCACACCCAGCCCCCACAACCCCAGACCCGCTGGGTTGCCCCACGCAACCGTAACCAAGGGTACGGGCAGGGTGGCCCTGGCCAAGACGGTAGTGGTATGATGGGTATGGTTGGTAGTGGGAACAGTGGCCCCCAAACTTCTACCAGCCAGGGACCCGGTGCAGAGTCCCACCCAGTGCTGGACAAGCTGCGTGCCTCCCATAGCTACAACCCCAAGGACTTTGAATGGAACCTCAAGAATGGTCGCGTTTTCATCATTAAGAGCTACTCCGAGGACGATATCCATCGCTCCATCAAGTACTCCATCTGGTGCAGCACGGAGCACGGCAACAAGCGGCTGGACTCAGCATTCCGGGCCATGAATGGTAAAGGCCCCGTGTACCTGCTGTTCAGTGTCAATGGCAGTGGTCATTTCTGCGGCGTGGCAGAGATGCGTTCGCCAGTGGACTATGGCACCAGTGCTGGTGTTTGGGCACAGGACAAGTGGAAGGGCAAGTTTGACGTGGACTGGTTGTTTGTTAAGGACGTTCCTAATAGCCAGCTCCGCCACATCCGCCTGGAGAACAATGACAACAAGCCAGTGACCAACTCCCGTGACACACAGGAGGTTCCTTTGGAGAAGGCCAAGCAGGTGCTCAAGATCATCACCACCTTCAAACACACCACCTCCATCTTTGATGACTTCTCCCATTATGAGAAGAGGCAGGAAGAAGAGGAGGAGGTGCGCAAGGTGAGTTGTCTCACTGTGATACCTTAAATACACCCAAAATATGTTGTGTATTCTTGCTAATTTTTTCTAGATGCTTCTTTCTTTTTACTGTTTGTGTCTGAGACTAATTCTTGTTTTTTTCTCTGTTTCCCATATTTGCTCCTTTTGACAGACGTTTGAACCTCCTCAGATACAGAACCGCTCTCGGTTGGATCAGGTAAAGTCATATTTTCTTGTTAGTGTCATTGACTCTCCCACGAATATTAAGGGATTTGTCTGACAGTTATTGATGATTGCTCTTAATTGTGTTGTTCACATGTAGACATGTAGACCTCTGTTCATCAAAATGTCTTGCAGCTTATTGTGCTGTTATGTAACGCTTCTATGTCTAATGTCATTTTTTTTCTTTTTCCATACAGGAGCGCCAAAGCAGGAATAAACAATAGAAGACATTTATCCTTGGCTTGATCAGCAGTTACACTAGGACTTTTGATTTAAGAGACAGAAGATTATGAAAATGCAACAAAGCCCTTCAGTTTTTTTCTATTTAATCCCAGTGAATCTCTGCCATTGTTGAGACTTGTGCTTTTTTTTGCCCCATGTACCACCCACTTCTTGTGCAGGGATAACAAGCTGATTTAATGTATTACCTAGCCACCATCAAACTCTTTAGTTCAGGTTTTTTTTAAATGTTTTTCTTGCCGTTCCATCTCGTGCTCTTCTCTCACCAGACTGGTTTTCTCTCTCCTGCCCCCACCCCCTCCACCTTCCAATTGAATCAGGGTTTGACTGCACCATGGAGGAAAAAAATCTGCCACTTTATATTTCAGTACAATCAGGAACAGATGTGTCCTGCCTCTAATTGTCCACTTGGGGGCAACATTGCCATGCTTCAGAGGTTTAACTGTGCCAACAGGGTTGAAGGATCCCAAAGGCAATGTCGGACTTGGAGCTGTGCGATAATAAAACTTCAATGGTTTATCTATTTTTCATTCAGATCGACAAAATCTCTATTTTTTGGCTTACTACTGACAATTTTCATTTCAGAAACCTGTTTTCTGGAGCCTTAATGTTTTTTTTCTAATTATTGGTGACTTCTCAACAGAACTGCTCAAACAGTGACACTGCTGGAGAAATCAGGGATAGTGTGAAGTCACACGGGACTTGAGACATTTCTGAGGAGGAATTGCAAAGGCCTCTGGGAAAGAAATAACGGATGTGTCCTCCACGACCAGAACTCTCACCATTTTAAGTCAAAAATTGTACTATTGACATCCTTCACACCCCTCTGCTTTGCTTTCTTTTGATGTTTGTCTTGAAGGGGTCTTTTGTATGTTTCATCAGGAGATTGTTTGTTTGCAACCCAGTCTGAGAGAGTTGTCGCATCCACCATTTTAAATCGTTTTATAATCAGAATAATGTATTGACATTCTACATTGAATGAATTGTTGCTTTTTGCATTTTTGTTCCACAAAATGGGGGGGAGGGTTCACGTATTTGTCCTTTCACCATCGTTCTGTCTTAATCCTGTTTTTTGTTTTTTTTCCCCTTGAATTTGGTTTTGCTAAGTCTATCATGTTGGTCATATTGCTAAGCTTTAACGTAGGAGCCTATATATTCATGGAGAAAGCCTAAAAATGTATAACCTAAAAATTAATGTAACTGATTTACTATCAAGTAAGAAAAAAAATAAGAATGAAATGTGGTTTCTGTGTGTTTTTTGGTTGGTGTTGCGAAATAGTTTGTTCTAGACTGAAACAATTGATTATAAAGTACTTTCAGGTCTATTAACGGGAAAAAACAAAAGATTGGATATTTAAAAAAAAAAGTCACTAATAGATGTGTGTGCCCATGCATGGCAAGCTGAAATATAGGAGGTCTGCTGGAAATGTTAAACCATTATCCATCCTGCGGCTTGTCTGTGAGGTGGGAGTGGTGGTGGTGTTTAGTTAATGGTCCTTTTTAAAGGACTGTGTCTCCCCGTGTTCTCCTGTCAGTCATTTCAGAGCATTCAAAGCCAGAATGCAGTTTTATTTGTTGGTGAGATCAGCAGGTTCTCTCTCCTGGTCTCTCTCCTTGATTAGGTTCAAACTGTCACGTCAGTATTTTGTGGATTGTGGAGTTACCGCGATGCAGAGAGGAAACGCTTGGAAACATGGCTGTCTCTTTCATGTTAAGGGATCTTTTTTTTGTTTTGACATATTTTTGTGTATTTGTGTAAGAGTTGAAATCTGATGTGGCTTCACGGTAACCTCATCAAATACTCAGATCGCAATTCACAAATTTCTGTTTGAAATATTTGAACTGAAACGGATAATATTGACAGTTGCACCTGAACGCATTCACGTTAAGTTGTTTGGTCTTTTCAGATTATGTTAGACAGTGTATATGTTATATGATCTATTTTGATTCTGTCACAACTTTACCCCGTTGTAACGTTGAGATGGCAGAAGTACTGCACTTTGCTGAGGTCACGTGAGTGTGAGTATGAACCATATGCTTCACAACTGTATTTCCACATGTGTGGAGCTGCATTGTATTTTTTTTACCTGGCCAGTGTAATCCCTTGTAATCTAGAGAACTGAACCTCTTAACAGGATCCTTTCTTCTCCATCTCTTCTCCTTTTTTTAAATTTTTTTTTTTACCTGCACTAATCAATAGCTAGGTTGATCCAAGCAATATGGTGAATGCCCTTCAGGTTTGCCTTCACCAGCGCCACTCTCTCCAACCAGCGTAGAGTCGGGGTGGTGAGAAGCTAAAGGATGCCACCGAAGACTTGAGTCGCAGCCACAGCCATCTTTGCCTCAGGAAGCATGAACTGGTTGTGATTATAGTACATGGCTTACATGCACGTACGATGTTTGTTCCAATAGAGGGATGTCAGGTTAGCCATGAAAGTGTATGTATCAACACTACAAAAGGATTAATGACAAGAAATATTAAATAAACATTGATTATCTTCTAGACTACAGTTGTAGTGGGCATAACTTGTTCAAAAGATCTATCTTGGTTTTTCTTTATAGAAGGAATCGAGCCTTAATAAACTTAAACTGTCCATTCAGAAATGACTTTGTCTTGATGTCATGAATTCTCTGTTAGCCACCTAAAGTGACCTTATACAAAGACAGGAATCTCTGTAGGGCAGCAGCGCTTAAATGGCATACTGACAGGCTTTCTTAGCTCGAATTGTTTCTGGTTTTTTGTCTTTTTCATCATGCTGCTACAGCTGACTATACTGTATCTGTAAATACTGTTACAGGTTAAGACCTGTTTTTGTTTTCAGGCTCAAGTGGTCTACAACAGAATTAGATAGAGCGCACAAATGGGAGTGCTGATGCCTGGGATAAAAGTTTACAGTATTTAAAATGTATTAAATAGATAGAAAATGACATATCCGTCGTATCCAAGTGCTTGGTATTGGATATTTTAGTGGCTAATTTAACTTCAAAGGCTTCAGGTTTAAATCCATGTACTTGTAAAAGTAATTTTTGATAATTCAGTTCTTTAGCTTGAGATGCCCTGTACATATTCGGTTTTAGGCACTGAAAATATTTTGGTATTCAGCACAGGTTTGCAATATAGTATATTTGTTTCACAGTTGTCTAAAGACTTTCTGTTCTTTCCTTGACAGGAGCTCTCCATGGTGCTGATTTCCTGACTTGGAGGAACTGCTGGTGAGATGTTTCAGTCACATAATGAAGTAAAGAACACTATCTGTAGCAAAAACACTGTAAATGATCTTACGTGAAATGGTGACGGAGATTTTCTTGTGTTAAATATATATGACTGTAAAATGTAATGGCACTTTATTCCGCACAGCGATTTTAACGCTTCCAAAAGAGTTCATCCTCTTCACGAGAGATCACCAGGGCAGTTCAGTCATATCTGGTACAAGTCTTACTCGCACGATTCTGAAGTTTTCAATTTTCCATTTGTAAAAATAATTCCCATCAGATGTAGTTTAACAAATGCTGCATGCATGGTGCAAAGTTGGCATGACTCTCATGTCCAGTAGCTCCACATAAAATAATCACAAGAACAGGCAGAAAACTCAGTGCAGCTCAGGCTTTATTCGTTGTCACATCATTACAAAGCATGCATCCAACTGAGACACACAAAAAAAGGCAAACAATATCACATTCAGGCTCTCGGCTCTATAGACTCCCAGGATCAAGCTGAAGCTCAGTGTAGCATAAATATATTACTAACAAAGACCCTACTGAGATATTTGTATTTGTCTCAAAGCTCAAATTCTTGATTGAATAGAGAAATATAATTAAATTTAGGTTATTTATATATTGGTTGTTTGCTATCATGTACCATATATTGGAACCTGAATGTTCAAGTTACATGAAAGTTGCCAATATTGAACCTATGATGCATGTGAACGAAAGAAAATACAACTTTTTCCAAATTCTCCTATTTGACTCATTTGTTGGTTCATACTAAATGTAATGTTTTATTCAAAAATATGTGTCAAAGACCTTGAGTTTGTCATTACAACCATATTCCTCTGAGCTGAATTTAAAATATCTTTCCTGCTAGAATATTAAGAGGGAGATGAAATCTGATTCAATTTTCTACTTCAGTGATGACTATAAAACACTGGTGTGTTTAAAACTACTGTAGAATGAAAGCCTGTGTAGCTGATGTAAAGATTAACCATGTATTTATTAACCTTTAGTTTATTTTAATTAACCTGGTATAATAAGTCCAATGGCCTCCACTGGGCTACAGCATCCACCATGCGTTGTCAGAAGGACGCCTGTAGGTGGCATTGAATCACTTAAATTTCTATATGTTGAGTCCATCCGACTAAACACTGCAGCCATCGTCAGTTTGTAGCCACTCAAGGCTCTTGAGCCTCTGCTGTAGACCTGAGGCTGGAGCCACACGCTGTGAAGGTGTGGTGGACTGGAGCTGCTGGCCTACTTCTGCTTATGAAATAATTTATTATAGACCAATTTCAACTGAAGCTGAGACTGTAGCCTATAGAGGCTCAGTGTTGGCCTGTGGAACATTCTGTGGAACATTTTGAGAAATATTTCAAACTGTCACAATAGGGCTGCAATAGCCTATAGAGCCTGCCGCACAGGCTCTTAAAGATAAGGATTTGGCATTAAAGACGAACAGCGGAGGATGTGTCAGTTATCAGACACGTACCGTTTATACACGGCTGTTTATTTTGTAGGCAGGCTTTGCGTCCGGCATCAGAAGCATTGGCCTATGTGCCAGGGCTTAGTCTACATTTTAAATTTAAATATTGATTATTTTTACGTTTTATGTTCAGGTCAACTCTCCCACTGTTACATTTATTGACCTTATGCCTGACAATAAACTGATTTTGACTCCGAAGAGATACAAAAAAAATGCGCACTTAAAATGAAGCGAGCCTTCCAATTGTTTTCGTAAACCTGCGTCGTATTCTGCGCGAGGCGTTTTGCATTTTTTGGATAGGCTAAGTCAGACAAAACACACATTTAAAACCAATATTTCTGACTAAACACGTGATATAAAAGTGAACTGGTGGTAACCTCATTTCATGCTGTTATAGCCTATTAAAGTACGCATTGCGCCCACCCAGTCAAAGCAACACACACACACATAGGCACGTGTACATATGCTTGCGCGTGCACACGCAAACACACACTCACGCGCAGTTGATTGACAGTACAGCAGTCAGCTTTATATCCTGCTGCTATCAGCCAGGGCCTGTTTCTGTAACACTGCGGGTCAAAGTAGTGAACTAAAGCCTGCGGCCTGATGAAGCAATGGAGAGATAAAATGTGAAGCATGATGCTGTGTAGATTCCTCTCTTGGCATTCACCGCGTGCCTTAATTGTATGGACATTAAATCAAGGTCCGCTGTGAACACGCAGAGTGACAACCCTTCGAGAAGTCGCCTTCTCACCCCGCTGATGGGTGCAGAATGAAGCCATGCCAGCTGCCCCTAACCCTGTCTAACTTCCACGCGCTCAAACCTCCAGCATCTGCCGCCAAGGAGGACGCAAGACTGCATGACTGCGATTTAAGTACAGCTCCCGTTTCCGTGCGCACGCGCGCTCGGGCGTGCACACACGCACACACACGTACACACAAATCTAAAGCCGATTTTGCAACACAATCACGCGAGCGCGCGCGCGCACACACACACACACACACACACACACACACACACACACGCATGAGACACTCTTGCAAGTCTAAAGCCGATTTATAGCCGACACCAGCAATAATGCGCGCGGCCACATTCTTCTCTTGCGCCTCTTTGGATTCCACGCAAAGAAATATTGATAACACTGCGCCACAGCTGTGGTTGTGCGTCTTTACGCATCTCTTGGCAGGTTACCTCGCACAGAATGACAGCTGAAGCTACACAGGCTCTCGCTTTGTCCTTCCTCAGAACCACTCCGTTTACAACATTAGCCTGACCCAAAACACAAAGACAACAGTGGAAAGCAACGATGGCAGCACGTCACAAGGCTATTTGTTTGAAGTCATACATCCCACTGCGAAGAGTACTGTATTTTCCATTTAACTTGGCTTGAATGCAGTTCTCCGACTTGTCCACGATCAACGCCCTCGGACAAAACGCGCGATGCCTCCTCTCTCCTCTCATGCAGCTGACAAACTACAGATGACTAGTTTTACATTAGGCTACTGTATATCTGGGGAAAAAAAGGCAGGACGTTCTTCTATGCGCCACACAGCACTCTAGCACATCCCTAAAGCTCGTGCAGTCAGGAGGCTGATTTTCTCGTGTTTGAGGTGGGAAAAAATGGCTTCATCGTCTTCATAAAAGGTCCTCTCTCCGCCAAGAGTCAGTCGGTTCCTTTTGGTTCGTGTCTTTTTAATCTGACCCATTTCAGGCACAATCCAGCCCTGGATGCATGCCCCCCTCTCTCGCTCTCCTCTCTCTCTCTTTCGGGCTGTGTGATCCACTGTCTCCCAGATTAGAGCGCCCCTCTCTTCCCATCCTAGACAATTGTGAGTCTCTGCTGATTGGGCTTCAGCGCAAGAGGATTACATGGGCGCACAATGACGTCATGGCCCGGGGCCCAAGCGCCCCCCCCCCCCCCC
>LKNJ01000746.1:105972-286258 GCA_002120245.1 Maccullochella peelii
CCCCCCCCCCCCCCCCCAAACCTCCTCCCCCCATTAAAACCAAATCCTCATCAGCTCCAAATGTCCTTGAAACCACCGGCCTGACTTTCTGCAGCGCGTCATGCATGCATCGGGGCAGACAACTGTTTATGCTTACAGATAATAGTTGTAGCCGATGTTGGCATTTACTTACAAATGCAATATAGCATGCAGAAGAAGCCAAAATAACATGGCAGTTCCACTGTCACTTGTGTGCACCTGAACACCAACGTCTTAAATTATGCCAAGATGGAATGGCAGCCAAAAGGTGGATGAATTCTACTTTGCAAATTTAACACTGGTTTTCTGATTAGCCTAACCCTTCTCTACTTTCCTGGTGCAGACAGGCCCATAGCAGCATGCCATTCTTTTCCTTTTGGGGTGTATGCAACATCCACATAGAACTGTATATTTGCCAAATCTTTAAAAGACTACTGTGCCTGGTAATGGTTATTATGGCCTATGCTGCTGCAGCGTGCATCATTAAATATTTTGCTTAAAAGGTGAAGATAGAAAAATACTATTTATATGTGGTGCCTATTTTAAGTTACACAATATGATACATTTGTGTTTTCTGGCATGCACCACGGTTTGCACTATGTTGGAGGAAATTCCCTTTAGTCTAATTGATTATGTGATACTTTATTATAAAAATACTAGTCCCCTTGTGGGCTCTGACTATGGACTAACCATTGTTTTATAGGTTTTAGAAGTATGCACTTGATAGGCTGTCTGCCATTTTGGTGTTATGAGCTATATCAGGCTTTATCAGCTCTTCTAAAAGCATTCCTGTGGTAGATATTTTGTAGATATAGTAGTATATTTTGCTTGTTGTTTCCATGTCAAGGCTCAAATGTCCATTTTTCTATTTCAAGAATAATTTTAGTAAAAAATCTTCTTCATTTGACCAAAGTGTCAACTTAGAGACCTGGCCTGTTTTTTTTTCCTTTTTTAAAATTTGTTTTTGCAAGTTGACCCAAATGTGGGCCTGCAGCCCATCATCAATATGTGTAATTCAAACTATGTTTTATCTTTTCCTTGAGCAGATAAGTCCTATTGCCACTGCTACAAATCTATGTCTGTTCATATAATGCATTTAAACACCGTTCCAATAAAATCCTATAGGAATATATTGATTTCTGTCCCGGAAGAAAATGTCATTGGATTTATAAATGTTTCTCCCTCCTTCCGTAGCTTGTGTCTACCTCCCACTGTTGGCTGAACAAAGAGATGGAGAGCAGGAACCGTCAGCGGTGTTCAGGGTGAAAACCGCTTCCCTTCACTCTCGATAACTGAACCTATAGAATCGCAAATGTGGTCTTTTTCAAACGAATGCAATTATTAACTATTTTAACAGGCATGCCTATTGTCTCGTTTCAGCCTCCGTCGCAATCTACATCTCAAAACGAGCTTCCTGCATTTACATCAATGCAAGTCAATTCACTAATGCAAGTCATTTGTTAGGCTTACATGTCTATTGGTTCCTCGTTGCCAAAAAATGAGGAGAATGTAATAACCCAGCCTGCATAGCGGCCACCTGCTACAGGAGGAGCGTCCTCTGTCCAAATATAGACTATACTGATAAATCCACGCTGGCTTGGACTCAAAAATCCTTTGTTCAGTGTCTTACTCTCGTCGTTGCGGGTATCTTCCAGCTATGCATCACACTGTGGCTCCATCACATCTTTTCTCCATTTTGTGCAAACGCAGGCCTTCATGTGTGCAGAAGACGCACGCGAGTGCAGCAGCATTTAACGCCTAAACTTTAGAGAAAATAGCCTCCGCGTCTGTCCACATGCACGACGAAGCAAAGAGAGGGCGAGATTGTGAATTGAATTGCAGTCGCTTTTTCTCCCCTCGTCTCTCCCTCAGCCGAGCTGAGCGGCCTCCACATCTTAAGATGAATGAAGGGGGAGTTGTCCCTGTGCATTACAATGACATTCAGGCCCCATTCATTCAGCCACTGTCTAACGGTCTTTGGACAGCAAATGCACCCCCATCGGGGGGTCGCAGCCCCCTCATTACACCCCCAATCCCAACACGCAGCCCCCCACAATAGCCCCAACAAAAGAGAGAGGAGAGTCGGCCCCAGTTGTGCGAGCTGCGGCCCCTGGACTTTTGAGGTACTCTGGGAAAATATTCCTGTGCATTTGAATTACATTAAAGGACGTGCTGCGGCGGAGCTTAACGCTGAGCTACCACCAAAAGTATTTCCAAACAAATATGTACACTGTTTTTCATTTCCCCCTGTCTGTCTCTGGGAGCTTCGGCCCTTCTCTGCAGCAGGTGAAGCTTGGTGGACCGTTTAAAATAAAGGTTCAAATCAGGTGATCTCATTTAATTGCGGTGCGCCAATAAATGCGCTACCACTGCCTTGAATGAATCGCAAAGTTGGTGCAAACAGCTGAATAAAATATGGCGAGACAGTGCACAGAGAGAGAGGTGAGCTGCAGGACTCCGCACGATTAAGCATGATCCAGGGAAGTTTAGTTCATTCTCTCAGAGCAAAGTCACACCACAAATGTAAAGTACAATTTAATTTAAAGCAGCACAATTTTAAACATTGCGGAATGTGCGCCTTTTTGTAGTGTAATTTCACGTAAAATGTCATAACAAAATGATAGGCCATCAAGAAGAATTTAAATATGTGTGTTATAAAAAAGGTGTTTTTTTTAACGCAGTTCTGTAACCTTTATGCTGCTCTATTCACCTGTAAACATCATGCAAGCGAACAAACCAGCTTATCTCACGCCATTTGAGTTCGCTCTTTCTGTCATATCTATACGCATTTTCTCCTTTCTGAATTTATTGGAATAATTGATCACATTAGAACATAGTCTACTACTAATAATAACAATATAATAATTCATAATAATAATAATAATAACAATAATGATGAGAATAATAATAATAATGCGCTAAATGCCGACGGCAGGTTAAAATAGTGGACATTGTTGGAGAAATTGTCCCGGTGTGGAGAGCCAACTTTCCCAGGGAAATCATACCGATTTCCGAAATGTTGTTGAAGGCCCGAATAGGCACAGCTGGGCATCTGCTTATGGGCCTATTCATCAGGAGGAGGGGAGAGGTCAGCGCTCCGGCCCGGTGGGCAGCTCCGCGCACTATAAGCTCGTTATGCAGATATACACAGCTTATAGTTTAGAACAGGACTCTCCTGCAACACAGCAAAGAGAGTCTAAAGTTTTGGGGATTAATGCGTTAATTTAACATTTTTCTAAAAAGTTGTGTTATTTGTATTGGTTGGATTTTCCTTTCTTTCTGGAGTTAGGGTTGTCAAATATTCATATGTAATTTGTACACCCCCCACCCCTGTTTTATTTAGCATGTTTTCAGCTAAGCAGGTTAAAACATTTCAAATTAGTGAAGGGCTCCAGGAAAACATAGACAAACAAACGTGTTGGTAAGCTATTCTTAAATGCAGGAAATTCCCTTTAAAACATTGACTGAAGTTTATCAAAGAGAAAAGAAACAAATCTCCGGTGCATTTTTTCACCTAAACCTCCCACACTTTTATACTGGCACTGCTACTTGTTTTGAGAGGCATATAAAGAGGTGTAATTTTGCAAACATTTCTTAAGTGCAGAGAGCCAGAAGGACCCTCCAGTATTGTCCAGGGAGAGAAAGAGAAACACGTTGACAAAGGAATCCATTGTTCCTGGTGGACAATTCAAGGGGCCTAGTAAGCTGTCCTCCACGATCAGGCAGCCGGCCGCTGATTTGAATGCAAGGGGCCCCTCCAAGGAGAAATGGTAATATATGGCAAGATATAACAAACACTAGCCTATATTAAACCGGCTATTACCAGGTCCTGTACACACATAGGCACCCACACAGTAGACACACAGAGGGAGAAGTTGGAAGCAGGAGATTGAGGAAAACTTTACTGTGCTTTGGATACAATGTGTCACACCTGCTCTCGGGATGAACCACACTATATCTTTTAGAGCTTCAGTAAAGCTAATGTGGTCCCCATGGTCACAGGTAAGCTTACATTGATAGAAATATTACCTAAAATCATATTTTGAAATTCTAACATACATCTGATTTGTACTCCTAGAAAATGAATTGTAATCTAAATTAATGTATATTATAGTATTTCTCTCATTTTACTGTAATTGTTTCTAGGTTCCCATGGTACTAATGTACACCTGGTATGAAATATGGTGATAGCTAATAAAGTTACACTGTACCTTGGCCATAAGGTCCCTGTTATGATGGGCTTTTTTGAATATTAATTATTTCAAATGAGTTTTGACCTGCTAACATTTTTTGTGTAGGTAAATTCCAGTGTTTTATATTTAATTTAATTTAATTTAATTTTGTACTCCTTGCATCAAGCTACATTCAAGCAATAAAACATCATTTATTTTATACAGACACATAAAGACATACGCACACAAAATTAGATCAGACGCAAACGAGCAAAGAAGGGTTTGTGTGTTATACGTTCAAAGTCGTACTGAAAGTCATTGTTTGTGTGTTGAGGAGGACTCTGTCCGTTGAATTTTGGCCGCACAAAGCAGAAAGGACCCGAAATCCCAAATGTCACTGTTCATCATTTCACAATGAGAAAAATTGCTCTGCACATTTGTTGAGAGATGGACTGTCACTTGTGTGTCCCCGAACAATGGCTCGTCCACACACACTCATACACTGGCAGGTTGAAAACAATTCCTCAAATTATTATATTACCCACAGCATCTCTAGCAATTCCTCATTTGGATGTTTTATAGACGAAGGAATTACATTTGTCCTTTGCTTTGTGGACTCCATATCAATAATGTTGAGCCACTTGACCAGCAAGGTGACGATCAGTACTAATGTGGAGGTCCTTGATTGACTCTGTGTGATAAATGTCATGAGCTGTTTGCATTGATCTGTTTGCGACACAGCCGGTATAGAAAAGGGTCATTATCCTGTCTGTTTCTGTATGTTTATTGTTAAGGCTGTTGAATCTGAGACCTCACTTAAACTCCCCATAAGTGCATTTGTTTGTATACACATTTAAGTCTGCATCTGAATATGTGTGTGTGTGTGTGTGCGTATTTATTGGCAAGAAAGTGAAGCCTTAAATCAATATCTCCTAGAATTAATGATTGTATAAAGATTTAGATTGGAGTGGTGTTGCTGATAACACCAAATGTTCACGCGTGCGAAAATTGGTTGGGCAAAATTCACCAGAGTGTGTATTTGACTGCACGTCTGTGTGTTCATGTGGCTAGAGAAGTCTTTCGTTCATGTTACCATTAGCCTGTACATTACTGAAGCTGCTCCTCAGTCATGTACTCCAGTCTGAGCAGTCAGGAGGCTGGAGAGGAAATAGACTCCTGAACAGGACTCACTGAATAACCAGGAACATTAACTGCCTCCATAGATATTCATTACTAGCTGTTGTAAAACAAGTCAAATTCCACCGAGTGTAATACATTGGCAACAAAGACAGTTTTTTTTGTATTCCACTGAGACAGAGAGCAGAGGTGACACCACTGCTGAGGTGAGTTTTACACAAATCCTGCATGTCAGCCGTTCACATGAAAACAAAGGCGCACGTTTAACCTCCCTTCAAAGCGTTGCTCTTACTGATGCTCATTCATGCCCAGCTGATGCTGTTTTATAAGTGCATGTGGAGTAGCACAAAGTCCTTCTTTCTCTCTTTCTGCCTCTGTCACACACATGAACACACACACACACACACACACACACACACACACACAACAGGCAAACCTGCGACAATTCAATAAACTTATGCACAGTTTTTCCCCATCCACACACTCTGACTAAACTTTGCTTTCGTCTCATATTCACAGCACACCGCTCCTCTACACTGTCAGTTAACCCTGCAATTAACCCGCACCTCAGCCAAACATCATTAGAGAGAGGGATAGAGAGCGAAGGAGAGAGAGGAAGATTGAGAAAGACGAGAGACAGATAAATGGGTAAATGGGAAATTCAAACATGACAAACTACAAATAAAGCATTAAAATTCTATTTATATTTTTGCCTGATTCATATTCTTCATACACAGTTTTTCCCCCATTCATTTTGTAAATCTGTCTTTAACTGACTGACACATATTTTGTGCTTTGCTGGATATATGACATTATATGTATATCTTTTTTCTAAAATTGATCCTGAATGATTAAGCTACATGAGCCATATAGCTTCACCCCTGTGACCTCTCCCATCCCCCCCACACTTTTTTTTTGCAGATTGGGTAGGCCCCAGTCGAGAGGTTTGGGCGTTGGAGCATCAGAGAGGTTTTGCATACAGCTGTATTCAAGTCTGGGGCAACTACACTGACAGGCTGATGGCGCAGTGTGACCAAACCCAACGGTTTATATCATTTAATGCACTGATTTTTTTTTTTTGTGTGTGCATATTTAGGTTTTATGGTCAAAACAACAGAAATTTTAGAATTGCTGTAACACTGAAAATCAGAGGGGTGGTCCTGGGCGAGATGGTGGAAGCTAAATGCTAAAAGATGAGGGTGCTGACCTTTAATCGTCTCTGTTGTGTGTTGTAGGAGCTGCTTCCAGAGAAACAGCAGAACGGAGTCCAGGAGATGAAGGTGTTTCTTTGACATCATTCTTCATCGCTGTAACCTAGGGCAGGCAATGTGAGGATGCAGCCTGCAGAATGTAGCAAAACTTCTGCTCTTTATTTCAAATATACTGAAGGGTAATCAATGCTTTTGCAAGTCTGTTATGCACCTGACATGGTACAAAATACCCTAGCTGTTTTAAGAAGATTTATTCTTGAACTGCTTTGCTTGTTTGGTTTGCTAGAAATATATATTTGTAGACATCACATTTTCAAAACTGTACATCATATAACAAATTAAAGAAGTCTTTGTTCTAAATGTTGCTATAAATCCCATAAACTTTGTATGTTTAGATGACAATAATGCAGCTGCAGATAAAGTTGATGACGCCGTACACCGAGGTTACGCTTCAGACATTGTTTTCCTCCCTGTTGGTGCGGTCCCTATATTGGTACAGTGCGGTGCACATTGTGTCTAGTGGGCATTGTGAAGTATCTGGGGGAACTGTTTAGTCCCCCATAAGAAGATTAGAGATGATTGGTTTTATTGACCGCCCTATGCTGCGGTTATCAGGGCAACTCTCAGAGCACAGAGCCACGCTTTTGTCTGGCCCTCATTGTTCTTCCCAGCCCAAGACCCTGCACTGATATGAATTTGATATGACAGTAAAGTGCCAATTATGTACATACATGCAAGGCCCTGCTCCCTTTCAGCTCTGTGTGAGAGTGAAAAGACGGGGAGGTGAGGAAGACGGGAGGAGAGATAAGGTGACGGAATATCTTGAAGGGTTAGCGAGCGGATCTTGAGAATAATTTGCTGCAAGAATCCGAGGTCTGTTATTTTCCTGATCCTTATATTGTCAATAAAACGCTGCCATTGAAACATTGATGAGTGATAAAGACGTTACGCGGGTGTTTTTTCTACCGGCGAGCCTGTCATATTTTATCAGCATCAGCTCCATCTGTGATGGACTGATTACTGTCATCAGTTCAAGGGTTACTAAATCACAGAAAACATGAATGTTACACTGGTTTCATTCTAATGCAACGTAGATTAGATCATTTTATTCCACTTTTTAGATTTACTGATTATTCACTTTATTGCATTCAACCATGGCAATAGCTTCATTTCATATATAAACTTCTTTTAGATGTGTCTGATCATAAATCTAAATGAGGTATAGTTGACTTTACATGCATTATATAGACTATACAGCATCATAAAATATACTGCTTGCTATGTGCACTAATGTGTGAATGTGTGTTTACATCTGCATTTGTGTTCTTTATTTGTGTGTGTGTGTGTGTGTGTGTGTGTGTGTGTGCGTGTGGACTTGAATCAGGCTAACATTTGAAATGAAAGTTGGAAATGGTGTGTAAGTCCATTTCTAATTCCCTTTTATTCCTCTCTTCCTTTTCTCTCTCTTTTATGTACTCGTCTTGGAAAAAAGGTGTTAAATCATCTAAATCATTCCCTGGCTATTATATCCAATTAATGCCTCCTCATGGTGTTTTATTGTGTTATAAACAGCTATTGCTTGTGGTTCAGTTGACAAACACAATGTGTGTCTGTGCCGCCTGCCACCGGGGCTGGCTGTGGCTGTGCTGGGGAGGGACAGAGGGGGACTTGGCCACTGCCCATGGGGGCCCTGGCCACTCTAAATCAGTTAGTTTTGGAGGAGATCCTAGTCGGCTTTTTAAGAGGGTCCATTATAGGCTTGTTAATACCTCAGCCGAGGGGGAAACACTACTAACTGCACTCAATTCTCTATGCGCTCAGTCTCTCACACAAACACACACACACACACCTACGAAGACACACACCCATTTTCTTCTCCCCCTTGCTCTCCGTTCTCTTGTGTGTTTCTCTTGAGGTGTGTAAGTGACACTGTGTTGTCCTCTCTGTGTATCCAGTGTGTTTTCCGGGCACACAACACACCCATCTCTGCCTCTGCCTCCTCTTCATGAATTTCATGGGGTTTGGCCTTCATTGAAAGTAACACGATATCACAAAGTCTCCCCATTTCGTGCATTGATCTGTGTGCTCTGGGTCTGAATGTGTTCTTTTGTGCACACGTGTGTGCAGCTACGGCCATTTGTGAGTGTGTGCGGTGTGTAAAATGTGTTGAGCAGATTGAGGGTTTCTTTGAAGATGTATTTTGGAGCCTAGGGGGGGATTCAGGAGTGTGTTATTGCATATTTAGGACAGTGTGTGAGGGTCTTGAGAGAGTTTATGTGTGTGAAATTTTAATTCACACTCTAAGTGTGAAGCAGCTTAGTTCATTTATCACTGAAAGGAGATACCCAGAGTGTGTTTCATCTCCCAGTAGGTCCTCTGTCACACCACGCTCTGGAGGATCCTAACTAGCTGCAAAACCCAAAAACTACAAAGTTCATCGAGGAACAATTGCTTGTTGGTAATGTCACTTCCCATTTCATCTGCTGTCTCATCCATACGTGTGCTCTCCTGTCATTTTTTATTCACTTGTATTTTCCTGCTGCTTTATATCGAATTCTTTGTTTTTCTTCTCCGCCAAAGTGGTCACAGCTGCTTTGTTCTGCTCCTGGTCGAGCTATAGGCACCAGCATTTCCACACCTGAGGTGCAAGCTAATGTCCTCCATCTCCGCATTCTGAACCGTCGTCAAGGAAAGGTGCCTCTAGGTTGCCCTGGAAACCATGCCTCCCAGCATGCTTTGTGTGAGTGACAGGAGGAAGGTGTGACAGAGTGAGAGCTTTGTGTGAATGGACATCTTGCGAGCTGGACAGGCTCTAAAGCCTTTCTATTCATCAACAGCGCCTAAATGTACCGCTGTTCATCCCTCACATGTTTTCACATTCTGAGAACAATTTTATTATTATCAACCATAGTTCACGCTTTCAATTCTGTACAGTTGCTCTGTCCAAGCGGAATGGACAGACGTAAAGATATGTTGTGATTATCTTGTTCCTCCCATGTTCAAATTCTTATTCCCAGGGAAAAGACGTGCAAATTCTACGACTATAGCAGCAGCATAATTCTGCTGTTGAGGGGAATGAGCAGGATAAGTGGCTGCCATGATTGGTTACAGCAGTGGCAGCCTGTGTTCATCTCGCTCCCCCTCTGTGCTTGCTCATGCGAGACGCTCCGAGAGTGTGTCCTCCTTAGAGAAGACATGCGTGTCCCCGCGTATGTGTCCACAGAATGTAAGTCTGCTTTCTCCTCCGAATAAGTGCAAAACCAAAGGTAGCTTTGTATGTCTGTGTATTGTAAGCGTATTAAAGGTAAGGTTAAGAGTACTTGACTTCACTAAAGGACAGTTTGCATAGATGTATGCAAGTGTGTTGGATAGATATGTCTGCCCTAATGTCAATACAATCAACTCCTAAATTTCAAATCTCTCTGTGTGTCTGTGTGTGTGTGCAGGGTTCAATCTCAGAAGACTGATAAAGTGTGAAACCAATAACTGATAAAGTATCAGTCAGCAGGCAGTGCTGTCCAGTGGTGAACCTGGAAATGGACCTTTTCCGACCAGATAAGCAAAATCAGAAAAAACTGACTTCAGGGAGCACTTGTCGGGTCTTACTGATATGTAGTTTAACTTTCAGTGCAGTTTCAGTTTGTGTGGAGCTTTGCACGTCCTTGTTTTGTATTTTTTATTTCAAAAAATAATAATTCTAATTTTAATTATGTTGCCCCTTTCATGCAAGGAAGCAGCACTTCCGTACAGTACTTCTCAAAGCAGTCGTCACTGAAGACAAGGTAACACAAAAGTGAAGTAGATAACAATGGCATCCACAAATACGCACAAATATTGACATTATAACTTAATACATCAATAAAAGAGTGATAATAAAATTAATTTGATTGTCTTGATTGCATCATTATAATCTCACCCGTGTCTCTCCATCCTCCCACTGTCACCCGCATGGGACAAACTCTGGTCTGGTCAATCTGGACTTTAATTCAGCAGTTTGCTCTTTTTCCCATCCTGCCGCATCCTGTTATTTTCCCATGCAATCTGAGTCTAAGGACAAGTTCACTCACATACACACACATGCAGGGCCTCATCTTTTAAAGTGAGATTCAATTACAGTTTATTTTATATGGAAAAACTATCAGTTAACACAATTCATTTCAAATTAACACAATTCATTTCCCACTTCGACAATACCCTACCAATCTCTCACAACTGTTGATTTCACTTGACTGAAAACTTTAACACCAACTCCACCCCCCCAAACCCCAAACCCCAAACCCCAAACCACGTTTGAGAATTTAAAAAAAATGCACGATTACACAAAACCGATGATGGGACTGTGAAATCCCCCAATCCCCACACCCACACATTTTCCCACCCCATTATCATTATCACCATGTTATCGCCACTGTCATTAGCTACATCTAACTGTCATGTGTTGTTTTCTTGTATTTTAGTCTGTATTGTGCCTTTAAAAAAATGTTTTTATCAGGTTTTGATTAACGTGGCTCCCGCCGGTGCTGCTGTGTGAAACAGACATGACATACATTTCACAAGACACATTTGAAGCACTGTTTGCTGTTGTTCATCTTTGAGCGAACAGATTCCTGACTTCATGAATCTATCAGTGACAATATCCCTGAACCGAGCCCAGCCTACTTTAGGCTCCCTCTTCATCTTCATCTTTTCTCTTAGTTTTGGTTCAAATCCATTCATCTGACCAGCCGGGAATTTTCTCATCGAGCCTATTCCTGTCTTTCTGACCTCCTACTTCTTTTTCCTCATCCCTCCTTTTTTAGTGTCCTCTTATCATTGTCTTTTTCGCTCATTAGCCTACTTTAATCCTCTCCTCTCCTCTCCTCCCTGCATGCCTCAGCAGCCTCTCCTTCCTGTCTGTCTGTGTTGGCATGAGCTTCTCTGGCTCTGCCCCCGCCTGCCCGCACTTTATGCTGATTGGACCAGCTGTTCCACTTAAATTCACCATGGCAACCACAACCTGTCGCCTAGCAACCCTGCTCTTCTCCCTGATTCCTGCCAGTGTTCTCCACAGGCAAAGGGAGAGAGAAAAGGAGAAGAAGAGATTGAAAATTCCCTCAGATTGTTTTGTGCACGTGTTTGTGTGTGTGCGTGCATGTGTGTGTCTGCTTGTCTCCCGTTGACTGGACTTGTCCTCTCAGGCGTGATGAGAGCAAGGGTACATGCAAACTCATGCTAAAGAATTCATGGCGCTGCTGCTCTCAGAGGCCCCACTGTCAGTGTAGCCTCATGGCCCAAGCATACTAATCAGAGACACTAGATAGATGGACACACAAGCCCAAACACACGTATAAACTCCAAGACGGGTTGAGTAGGCACTCTATTCTGGCATGTTGTTGTCCACCTATTTTAACCCTGGAAGATTACCCAGTTGCTAATAGACTTTTCCTGCGGCCTGGGAACCGGTCCCATGGCCAGGTAATCCCACAGGTCATCCCCCTGCAGAGGAACTCTTATCCTGAGGAGAGCAGCAGGAAGCTCCCCTCCACCTCTCATAATTGGATCTCACACAAGTCCAAAGTTGTTGTCGGGTTTGCTCTCACTTCACCTCATACTTATTCCAAGCCTCGGGTGTGCTGCTTCTGTACAACATGTAACAAGTGGGGTATGCATTCTGTACAGTCCCAGTGTGTATTTTTTAGTGATACACACATACACATAATTAATTCCGAGTTTATTTGAATTTGTGTTCAGCTGCCTTCATCATCTCTATGGAGAATTTAGCCTGGCTTGCTAATTAATGTGAGCAACTGAAACATGAGCAAACATAGATCATAGTAATAAATGAGGAGCCATAAATGCAACATAAATTCTCCAATGATACTGTGTAATGTGCTGGAACTGTCCTACAGAACTGCTATTGTGTAGACTTATGAATTGGTGGGAAATTAAAGGAATAAACAACATAAAGTTTCTTAGTATAGATGTTGGGCCTCCATCTATGGATGGAATGGACAGACATTCAATATATCTATATATCCACCACACCAATGCTGAGATTTCCATCTAGCTGCTAGCAACCTTTTTGCTGCCAGCTAGCTATAATTTTCTCAGGGACATGTTTAAGTTTATGTTAGAGTCATCATTTAATAAAATTACTTGTGGGGAGCTTCAGAGATAGTTTCATAACCTACTCCCATAAATATATAACGGGGTGGGGGCATTTGCACATCATACGCAGGAAAGTCCCTAAGTGATTTAACTGAAAAAGATTACAATTAGAAGACACTGGAAGCTTCATCAAGAATCTTTTCCTTGGGATTAAGTAAAGCCAATGGAAAAACCTGAAATGCATCAGTTAATGATTCCAGTTGAATGAAGACAGTGTCATATTTTTTCATATATTTGCCAATTTATTGATACAGATAAATGAGCAAGATCTTTATTCCATGTCTGGCCAAAGGTATCCATCAACAATTTAATCATTTATTATAAATGAGCTTCTCATCTAGCACCACCATCAGGTCAGACTTTCAGTTTGTCATTTGTACTTTGGTTTATGACAAACACCTGCAAAAGTGACCTTCGTGTTTAGTGCTAATTAGCAAATGTTAGCATGCTAACACACTTAACTAAGATGGTGAACATGGTAAATATTACCTGCTAAATATCAGCATGTTAGCGTTGACATGCTGAAGGAAGTATTTCACTCAAAGTACAGCTTCATGGAGCCGCTAGCTATAGACTCTTAGTTTTGTTCATGTAGTTTTATGCTTTATTAGCATTCACGGAGGGCATTTTGACATGTCACAGTAGGAAAAGCACAGGTGTAAATAATGAAATTCATAATGGTTGAATTCCATTTAGCTGCTTCAGGTTCAGGGTCCTGGTATTGTGCATGCTGGCTCCCCATTGTGGTTTACTGGTTGCTTTTCCTACTATAACAGCTCAAAATGTGCACTGTGAAAAAGGCCTATTGTGTCATTGTGCTTTTTACCACTGCAAGGCTGTTGAAAGTTCTCCAAACACTGAGCTGAGCTGTTCTATCAACAGTAAAATGTTTCACCATTAGTCCTGAAACAAAAGCAAAAGAGCATTACTTTTTTTTACTGTTCCTGTTTATAGAGGCTCTGGTTAAGAGAGCCAGAGCCATTTATCGTAAGGGACAAGACGTTACGAAACAAGGGGAGGCAGAGCGGAAAATCACGCTGAGTGATGACCAGACTCACTGTATTCCTGTGTAAAACTATCTGCCAAACACATACACACAAACATAAACAAGCACTCCTCACAGCCGCACAACCTTTTCCTCCTGTCTGCCCTTTTGATTGACTTTGTATTACCCATACTCACCCTCCTCCCCGCTCTTCTTCTCTCTTGCTGCTGTCGGTCTCTCTGGGTCTCCCCCTTTCCATGCCTCAGAAGAAAAAGCAGATACGACTTGTGTCTGATCTCCAGCTTCTAATGCACGTTTTTGTCGGTTTATAGATCACTCCTGTTCATGTAATGTCAACACAGACTGCCTCAGCAATTATGTGTTTTGAACTGTTTGTTTTCATCGACTTTCCCAAAACACTGAAGCCACAGGGTCAGAGATGTGTCAGGGATAATAGCCGGTATCTTTTATAGCTAATCACACACATCAAGACACATTGGTGGATACACAGAGACACATGCAGAGACTCGAGGACACACCAAGTAAACACTCAACAACACCGCTAAAAGGAATGACCTTGCTATAAATCATTTGTATGAGATGGTACATGCATAATCCATTAAAGAAAAGGATGAAGGGAAACAAGCCAAGGCTCTTATGGTAATTGATATAGGCTTCCTGAGAGGCTGCCAGTTGGCCCACCAGGATTTGAAGCAACACTGGGCCCCTCGTGTCAAATGGGGCCCCAACACCAATCTGTCTGATTGGAAACCCAGAGTTTAAAACATGGAGGAACCGCCCTCGCACACAGGGAGCTGGGATCTGAGGGATCAGACCTTGACCTCCACCGTGTGCCGGTTCCCTTCAGCTGCACCTTACCTTTCCCTGCAAGCACTGTGGAGGCTCGCTGACTATTCACAATTACATTTTAAGGCTTTAAAGGCCCTGAAAACCTATTTTCTCAGTCTGCTCCCTACTATGAGTGACGTGGTCCTGCATGAATACAAAATATTCTGCCAACGTTAAGACAGTTTTTGGTTATTTCACATGAGAGATTTCTGTATTTTGTGTTTTCGTCTGGGCTCTTCTCGCGAGTTTGAAGTGGGCAGGTGTCAGTTGAACCAATCAGAGTTAAGCAACATTTGCAGGTGCGTTGTTGTCAATAAAATCTGATCAAACCACACCCACACAGTCCTGATAAAGCATATTAGCTGAGTTTTTCAGTGTTAAGCTCTTAATGAATAATAAATAAGGAAATAAGTTTTCTTGAATTCTGATTGTTGTTTATTTAGGCATGAATCTTTAAGGTTTAAGATTTGGAACCAACTTTTCAGGGGCTTTAAGCTTTTTTCTCTTACTCCCCTTTCTGTTGCACTCTAGTCCGAATTACTGTATTAAGAACCGATTTGCAAGGCCATTGGACCTTCGTGCCGGGGCAGCTTCCACAGCAAGGAACACAGAGATTACACAGGGATTAGGTGGTGTAATCTCACATGTTGCTCTGTGATGCTGTCCAAAAAAGGAATAAGTAAGGCTTTTTTCTCCACCGTTTTGCACTCAGACACAAAGAAAGAATTTTACACACAGAAGCACATACATCATATACATACGTGACTGTACACTGTTGAGACAATTTCTTTGAAAATAAATTAACTGGTGAATTGAGAAACATAGAAACTTGGGAATATAGAGCACTTTATCTTGCTGTTTTCTTTTCAGAACAAAAATATATAAAACTGCAAAGTTTTTTAGATTCCTCCATCGATCTGTTCTTTCGTCCATCCTTCTTTATCTACTGTTGACAGGTCGTTGACCTTCCTCATCTTTACTTTTTTTTCTTTCTTCTGAGGGAGAGATGAAGGAAAAGATGGGACTCTGCAGTGTTTGGTGGGATTGAGGATGATTATTTTTGGGGATGGGGAGACGGTTGCTGGGTGAAAACAGACGTCCTGGCTCTGCTTTAAGATAGCCTTAAGTGATGTTTTGATTGTTGTGACAGTTGATCTTTGTTATAAAATTCCATAATGGAAAATCGACCCTGTCCACTAAGCCCGGGACCTTATCTGTGGGAGTCTGCACTGGGTGGAAGTGTGTGTGCACGAGTGTGTGTGTGTGTGCGTCTGAGGAGTTATTCAAGAGATTAAAAGGGTAAAGACAAGTGTTGAAATCAGGGACAAGAAATCAAACTGTACAAAACTGAGTAGAACGTTTTGCACTTTCTTCTATTGATTAACATAGCATAAAATGTTGGATTTGGGGCACTAATTGAATTATCATTGCTGCTAGAGATTATGCTAAAATCTGAATTTCCTTAGTCTCTTTGGTCTCTTGGGTGAGCGTGTGCATGTGTGTGGTGAACAAAGCGTCTGTTAGCCAGGCTGCATCACTCCAGCAGGGCCTGATGATAAGGGGCCCTACATTCACCCACAAGCCTTGAGGACAATAGCAGGCTGGGGCCTTGCTGCCGTCTCGGCGGCCTGGCTCTTCTTTGTCTGTGCGGACGTGTGAAGCTCCAGTGACAGATGGCAGGGACATACTGCCATATCTGTTACCTTTCCGAGTGACGTGCAATGTGTACTCTTTCCTACAGACGACCGCAGAGAGCCGGCAGCTGTCCATCCCTCTCCCCGCACCGCCCTGCATGGATTGAAACACCAACAGCCCAATCCGAATTCACCTGAAAATGTCCATAGAGAATAATCAGCCTACAATACTAACGGATAATGTTATGAATCTAAACGCATTACTAATATTCCTTGTTTAGGCTGGAGCAAAAATTATATGACGATAAAGGGAATTTCAACATTTGTTTTGGCAAATCAGAATATTCTATTTGTAGCTAGTGTTATTTTTGGTTTCCGTTGAACTCATTCTTTGTTGTTTGAGAAAGAAAAGGTGATACTGTATGCTTTCATATTTACATCAAATCAGTCCCCAGGGCTGCACTGTGCAGAATAATAATCTGAAATTGCATAACCTATGCCATCTTTATTCTGAAAGCATCTCCACTCCTCTCCCTCTCCCTCTCCTCTCCTCTCCTCTCCTCTCCTCTCCTCTCCTGTAACGTGGCTGCAAGTAACGTTAATTTCTTTCAGCCTCTAGACAGAATCAAATGCCATCTGTAATAAGCATCCATGATGAAAATATGTATGAATCACCAAGGGCAAGCCTGAGAAATTTAATTCTTTTAGCTTATATGACTCACTGTAAAACACTACCAATAAAAGTGTCTGCATTTTCTCTCCCTGTATCTATGTGTGTGTGTGTGTGTGTGTGTGTCTCCTCCTCCCCCTGTATGTGATTTATAATGGCGTAGTCCTAGTGAGGGCCTTTGGAGGCAGATTGAGGAGAATTGGTCTAATTTGCGTGAACTGCTGTTGATTTATAGCCCAGCCAGAGGTTAATGACGGCGTTGCTCATTGCCGCTTGTTTTTTCCACTGTGATGTTGTTATAAGGAGGCAATGCCAGGACCCCGCTGCATTGTGTCCATCGTTCCTTTCCTCACAATGACCCCACTCTCCTCCCCTCTTTGCCACTCACCCCTGACACCTCATCTCACCCCTCATCTCACCCATACAGCTCCACCAGTCACTCACTGGAGAGGTTGATTGTCTTTATGAACAGACTATTTCTTCTCTGAGTGCTCTGTGGAGTTTGGTTACAGCTGCAGGAACACGCAGGAGCCAGTACTGGAAGACATATTCAGATTTGTTACTTACTTCTACCTCTACTACCCCTTTTTAAGTGCATATATTATCAAATTAAATTATTACTGATGTAAACAGAATTTCAGTGTGATATTATATAATATACTAAACCCAAGGTATCACAGTTGTGATGTGTTCCCAACTACCTTATATACTGTTGGGGAGTTGAATCCATAAGAATATGTCATAGTTTATACACTTATATGTAAAATCTTAATCTACAGAGCAGTGGTGGAGGAGGTACTTAGATCTCTTACTTAAGTAAAAATAGTAATACCAGTGAAAAAAATACACCATTACATGTAAAAGTATTATCAGCAAAATGTACCTGAAGTATCAAAGTAAAAGGCATTGTGCACAATGTCCCCTGTCAGAGGGTTATTATACATATTATATTATTGGATTATTATCATTTATGCATTAATATATAAGCAGCATTTTTGTATCGTCGCTGGTAACTGTGTCTTCCTGCCGTTTGGTGCTGAGCAGGTAGTGTACAGTGGGTTTTTAGAGCTTTTTCGCTGTGAGAGCAGTGAGAGTGAACCAAAACAGTGAAGCTGCAGCCCGGACCGCTAAACAGTGAGCTGAAACTCACAGTACAGCTCCGTAAAGCCGAGGGGAGCTGCAGATTTGTGATAACTCTACAGAGAGTCATCACTATGACCTCTTTCACACTGTCACGTCGTTTTCACATTGTCATTTGATAAAGTGTTGTCATAAAAGTATTGATGCTAATAATAATAATAATAAACTTTATTTATATAGCACCTTTTAAAACAATGTTACAAAGTGCTTTACTAAGGATTATAGCTTCGAGAACAGTACATGAGTAAATGTACTTAGTTACTTTCCACTACCAGCAGGAGCACACTGGAAAGTGCGCGTGCGCACACACACACACACACACACACACACACACACACACACACTCCGTGACATTGATACAGACACTCTGTGGCTGCAGCGGCGGTTCCAGACAGGGCTCATCTGTGCGTGTCTCCAGGAGCAAGGAATGTTGGTAGCGTCAGCCCAGGAGAGGTTGTGTCTGTCTGGGCATGGATGCTGCCCTGTCAACCCCCCCCCAAAAAAAAACCTACTTCTGCCTCCCTGAGCAGCAGCAGTAGCAGCACTGCATGAGAAACCCTGAGACAAAGTCTGCATACAGAAGAGAGAGAAAGAGAGAGAGAGAGAGGCTGGAAACTGAAATCCTATGCACTAAGATGTGTGCAAATTCACACGCCTGCTTGTCTTCACACCAACTCCATCTCTTATTGCTTTATACAATGAAAATAATAATTTGCTCATCCATCCAGCCTTTATTAATGAATGTAAAATTCATCCGCCCACATTAAACCCTGAAAATGTTTTCCGCTTGACCTGTGAGAGAGGGTGCTTTGGAGTATTTGTCACAGCAGCAGCACCGTGACAGGAGGCAGCCATAGTCTAATGTTGGGGGAGGAAAATATCCAAAGTATTTACAAAACATCCATGACACTTGTCAAATCAGTGTTGCTGTGCTGTTTGTAGTCAGCTCTTGATGGTACCAAAGCATCGCCAAAGAGAATTCTGTAGCACCATGGCTCGTCAGCTGGGTATTGCATTTTCTGCTTTTATGAAATGAAATATACGTGCGCGTCTTTCCCAAGAAACACTTTCCAAACTACTTTGACAGATTTTCAGAGGCATGAACGGGTCTCTGTCGCACGCTCCATTCTCATCGCCCTCGTTCCCTTTTTGTCATTTCAATCACATTTTCAATGAATCCACAAAGTTTGCTGGGATAACTTTGAATCCCAATCTGTTCTGGATTACCAGAGAAATGTGATCCTCAGGGGAAAACGATATGTTTCTTCCTTTCTTAGTCTATCTATCTATCTATCTATCTATCTATCTATCTATCTATCCATCCATCCATCCATCCATCCATCCATCCATCCATCCATCTATCAATCCATCCATCTATCAATCCATCCATCCTCCTGTCTTCTTCCTTTCTTCCTTTCATCATCTGTGTTTTGCTCACTCTCTCGCCACGGCTCTACCTGAAAAATGATCTGAAAATGTCAGCCCTCTTGTGGAGTCATTTCTACAAGCCTAGTTAGGACAGTTATTAAATATCACCGAACAAGTGCAACAGCAGAGGATCAGACAGTATCGTTTTCCCTGTCATTATTGAGCTGCAGCATCATCCATGACACCGACAGGCTCGTATCTTTCAAACATGTCAGGTGGAGATGTATATCTGTCGTCTGGAGGAAGCACTTACATGTAAAGTGGAATTTGGAATATTAATTTTTCTTGGGGAATTTTGAGGGTAGGTATGCATAGAAACTTGTGTGTGAAAAAGATGGGGATATGGGAAATAAATGCTATGCAAGAAGTCAATTTTTCACTCAAAATAAACAGATACGATACTTTTTTCCTTGTCATGACGCAAAAACGTATGTTACATATAGTATAACATAATGGGAAATTTGCTAAAAATAAGCTTATTTGAGACAAGTTAGATTTTTTCCCCCCTGTTGTATGACAGGCAGATAGAAAAGTCTGAGGAAGAACACGTTAGATTGGAAGGTGCTGTGTGGATCGGCCGATAGCAGTTGGCATGATGCACCACAGAGCGACAAGGTGCTTCTGCCAGACTTTGTAGGACACGCACACACACACACACACATGCACACACGCACACACACACACACCATCTGTCACACAGGCAGTGCAGAGGCCAGACATTTCACATGACTCAGAGACAGAAACACTTCCAGATACCATATGTAGTTAATATGCATGACAGGGCTACATACTTTATATATGAAATAAATCTACTTTTGGATCAAAGGGAAAGAAATGAACTTTTTAGAAAAAATGAAACTTTAGAAAAGTAAATAAAATAGTATTAGATTATTTGTGTGGATTGAATTATATGAATAATGTGTATTAGCTTTGATTTTGGTTTACATCATTTTATCAAAAGGACAAGATCTGATTGTAAGGTGTTATTCATTTTAGTTATAAAATGAATGGCAAAACACAAAGGTCCCTTGCATAGCTAACAGTAATACTGACCAAGTCCTCAAAAAGGCATATAAGATTATCAATGACACCACACACGTCCTTTAAACTAATGCCATCAAGAATGTGGTTTAGATTGCCTGTATGCAAAACAAACAGAAGGAAGTTTGGTTTAAGCCACAAGACTTCAGTCACGGTGCAACGGATGGTGAGTTTATTTTATGTATATATTGATAAATGCACTTGCACTTTCTGCGCTTTTTGACGTAATGCACTTTTGTGGTGTTGGACATTGTTTGCCTGCTGCAGATTGGTCACTCGCATAAACCCTTGTGTATTTCATTTTTTCCCCTTGTTTTTAGTTTGTTTTTATGCATGTAAATTAATTGTTTGTGTTTGCTGTGTGCCTCTAATTGCCCTTTGAGGGATGCATACATTATTTTGAATTAGATATTTGTGTTTGAAAAAATTTAAGCAGTCTAAAAAAGTATTTTATCTTCACACTTTTTCCTCATAATTCTATTTTGTTACATTTGCCAGAGTTCACCTCATCTGCTGAAGACCAAATTGCCAAACTGTATTTCCCCAAATAACGTTTCATGCATTTACATCTTTAAAATGATGATGTGATTTATGCAGCCTCAGCAGATTACTATGCATGTCTTTATCTAAAAGTGAAAGACGTGAAAAATTAAAATGTCTCATTTCAGCCCGTAAATAATGAGCAAACTGAACCACTTAGCATAATAATAATGACTTCACTTGCATATGTATGTTATTTGATGGTATTGGTTTTCTGTTGCTTTGATGGATGCGTGTAACGTTTCTCTTGCTTCATTGTCTAAATGTGTGCGCGTGTGTCGACAGGGCAGGATGTGTTTGGCTTCAGATAGAGTTCTGGTCGGGACCGGAGCGTTGGAGGTCAGAGTTTAGCGCTGGCTTCAGGCTCCGCTGTGTCATCTGTCTTTGTTGGGTAAATCAGTTGCCTTCTGCTGGGGTCAAGGTTTGGTTAAGGTCAAAGGTCACCAACAACAGCGGGTGTCTTATGAGGCAAGGTGCTGCGTCTGTTACGTCTGCTGCGTCACAGACACAAAGACACACACGCAGACACACCCAAAGCTTTGCGGGCCTTATCTGGCGGGTGCTAGCCGACGTAACAGCCGGACGTCTCCCCCTGATGTAATGCTCATGTTTAAACTGCTGCTTATTCTGTCTGATCTCCATATCTAATTGACACCCCCCAACACACACACACTCTGACCTCTACCCCCACTACACACACACACACACACACACACACACACACATTTTACCCTCACATTTTCTTCCCTACCTCCTTCCCAATCTTCCTCTCCATCCTCCATCATTCTTTTTTGTTACAGTTCTCCTCTGCTGTTCCATCTTTCGGGGAAAAATACACAACCAATGAGAGAAAAAAAAAGGCTGTTTACTAAATGGTCTTCCCAGCACCTGCCCTCCCCCTCCTCCATCCATCCATCCATCCATGCTCCATCTCTCTGCTCACCCCTCCTCCTCCCTCAGCCACCAGCTGAGCCTGCTGACGGCGGCGGCGGTGTGGGGGTTGAGGTCTGTTTGTGGGTGAGGGGAAGGAGCAGAGGGATTTCGGGGTTGCTGGGGATGAATGAGGTCGTCTGAATGTGCGACACGTGCCGGGGTGGCTGCTGCTGCTGATTCACACTATCACCACCCCTTTTAAAAAACACAAGCTGGCACATGCACACACATACGCACAAATGTCCACACAGTAAAACCTCACGGCATTCCCTTTTATTACTTAATCCATCTATTGGAGCATATATGTTTGAGACAAACACTCTTGGCAAACATGGCAGTCTGCATGGAAAGACACCAAACGCGACTCAAAGACAGAGAAATATGCACATGCTAACACACACACACACAAACACACACATACATGCACTGTGCATCCCCTGATCCCGATTGGCTGAGCACAGCAGAAGCAGGCAGGGGGGGAATTAAGGTTACATGGTGTGTGCTGCTGTAATCCTTTACTGCACCCAAGGACAGGTCGGCCTCCACCACCACCAGCACCACCACCACCACCACCAGCAGCAGCAGCAGCAGTCACCCCCGACAGGAAAGGAAAAGGGTGGTGTGTCGTGGGTGGCAGTTCATGATCATGTTTTAATAAGAAGATCGCACAAATGTCTGGTGCCGTAGCCCTGCATGCCCTGAGCTACAGTATGACATGACTAACATGGAGGATGGTGCATGTGTGGGCTTGTGTGTGTGTGTGTGTGTGTGTGTGTGTGTGTGTGTGTGTGTGTGTGTGTGTAGAGAGAGAGAAATATTCCTGTAAATTTGAGCGATAGATGCAAAAAGAGAGGAGAGAGTACAGTAGTACAGTATTATGTGTTGTTTCTCCGGGGAGGCTGAGGTGACAGACCGGTACGCCTCTCACTCCAGTGATTTCGCCTGCCGCCTGCTGCCTTATATACTCATAGCTCTACGGTCAGTTGCCATGGAAACAAGAGGATAGGGTGTATATTTTTTGGTGAAATGTACATTGGCGTGTTGAGCAGGATGGGGCTGGCAGTGCGTGGTGAAGTAGTGCTCATTTGTTTGATTTATTCATTTGTCTGTGTGTACATACATGCACATATGTATATACTGTATGTGTGTGTGTGTGTGTGTGTGTGTGTATGAGGGTTTCCTGTTGTCTGGCTTCCACTTGATGTCATGTACTCCTTTCCCGTCTGTCCACCTGAGAGATGGAGGATTAAGTGATTAGTGTGAGATTATCGAGAGGTGAATCCCTTGGTTCTGTTAACGACTCAACAGTGGCTCACACACACACACACACACACACACACACACACCAAAGTATCCTGCTCTCATTTCCCAGCTCCATCAGCACTCCTTGTTCTATCACACTCTCCAGCGAATTGAGAGGCCTGGTTGAACTTTGATGTTGCAAAAGTGTGAGTGTGTGTGTGCATGTACTGTATCTTTCTAAACATGTATACTTGTATTTGTGTATTGATGTGTACATATATGTGTATGCATGTGTGATGCAGGCATTTATTTGCTGAATTCCTGCACATCACTGTTTGTGTGTCATTTCCCCTGAATCAGCAGACTCGGGGTAAACAGAAGGACGACTAGTTTTAATTACAATGTTAATTGATAGGAAACAAAAGGGGTCTAATTAGGTGCAATGAGGCAATGGGCACAGTGGCACTGTGGACTCAATGATTCAATGCACTCAGCCTGCCGATACAGACACTCATCTGTATGAGCACACGCACACACACACACACGCAAACACACTCAGAAAATAGAGGGCATACTGAGTGAGACAGAAAATGCATTGGGGAAACCCTGAGCAGGGAGGGAACAACGCAGCGAGGCAGAAATTTTAAGTTGTCGTCGTCATTTATTCACCGTGGCTGCTCTCGTTAACAATTTACTGATTTGCTGTTGTTCCACATACTAATGTCGTGGAATCGCCAGAGAGCAGAGGGGGAGCGAAGAGTGAGAACAAAAAAATCAGTAGGGCTGCAGCGGAACATGTTGCACAATCCAATCAATATTTTCTAGTCACAGCCGGCATCAGTCTCAGAAATAAACCAAGCTTGATAAACCACACGGAAAACCACAGCCGAACTCCGACAGATACCTCTGAAGATCCCTCTCAGTGATGGGGAGATGGGAAGTTTGTGTGACATCAAGGTAATAGGATGTCACTCTATTTGCTTATGTGAGCATACATGTTTGATGACTTTGATAATTGAGCTTTTGTTTGAGACCTCCCTCCTCCTTCCTGCTGCCTCCTGCTCCTCCGCCGCCTCCCCCTCCTCCCCTCCTCTCATCCCTGGTGCCGTTATTGCTGTGATATTTTTCTCTCCTCTATCCCAGAAGTAATTTGGCTTGTGAAATTGCACCTTTTTCCTCAACTCCCCCCCCCTTGGAGTGCTCCTCTTCGATTTCCTGTCTGGGTGGCTGCAATCACTCTCGTCTTGTCCTTGGTCCGCGACCTTGGCGGCCAACACCCCCTCCGATCCATCGTCATGGAGATGACCCCACATCTATCACCATGGAGACAACCTTTGCACGGCGGTGTGCCACACCCACCGTGAGGACTCAGCAGAGTCACTGATGCCTATACACACAGACATTAAAACACACATGTACACACATTGCATACATAAACATTGGGAAAGATATTGCTGCTTGTTTTCACTGTTTGGTATTCCTGCAAGCTGCTGTCTCACTGTGAGAAGTCTGAAAGTCAGGCGAGAGCAAATTCATGGAATTCAAATAGAACAGCACGCAAATAGATGTCTTAGATGTATCAGTCACATTGATATGCTGTGATTAAAGAAGGGCGAGATAAGGCGAATGAAAGAGATAGAGACAGGAGAAATGTAGAGCGAGATAGGCACATAAAAGGACAGAGCAGTGGCCCTTCGGGCTGCTTGATTAACTTCTCTGAATGCAGCACTCCTCGTTCTATTTTCAGATATTAACGCTGACAAAAAAAGCCAAAACAGAAATAAGCATTATCATGATTGTCCTCCTCTTCCTCACCTTCATCAGCAGTGCCGTCCTTGTTGAATGTATCATTGCCCTCATCGACACAATAGTTGTCATCACACCCCTTCTCTTCAAATGTCAGACTTTATTAAACATCCTCCTCCTTTTACTCATCGTCATCACAATCATCCTCTTAAGCAAGGCCATTATTCTGAAATGCTCCAGTGATTGCTGCTGGAATACTTTCAAAATAATCATACTAGTGATGTCTTTAATTAAAAAACAATTACTTCTTCCTACTCATGCATACACGACACTTCTATGACTGCCTATCTAGCCATTCAGTATCAGGTCTACTGCACAGCAAGGTTTGATTTGTGATCTGGGCTGATTCTTAGATGCCACCATTATCTTGTATGTGTTTAACAGCTCTGCCAAATAGACTTCCTCCATCTCTATTGCTGAAAGCCCAGTTGGTCTCATGGTATGTGTGAATCTTTCATTACTTCCAATTCAACACTAAACCCCAGAGAAAAGAGGAGTTGGCAGTCGGAGAGGAGAACAGGAGAGAGGGAGAACAGGATGAAAGGAAGGAGAAAAGCGGGAGAACCAAAAATAACACACACACCCCATTTACACCCCCACTCTCAACCCCACCCTCTCACAGAAAGAGAGGGAAAAATATGCAGACCCCTGTTGGAATTGCCAGTACCACTCAAGCGTACTCTTATGCAAATTTTGCTGTGTCCGTGTCAACGGTTGCCGTGTTAACAGGGGGAGCTGTGGTACGCAGGCCCTCCTCACTGCCACATCATTTGTTTAAGTCATCCAAACAAAAGCCAGGGGAGAGAGCCACATGATTGGTGAAATATGCTTGTGTGGGACCACTGCAGTGGAATAATGATTGCGGCATCACTCCTGCGTGTGCCAGGGGCTGTGTGGCCATTTCATGCCAGCACTGAGTGAATGTAAGGGATGTTTATTCATGAGGGAGACACACAGAGAGAGAGAGAGAGAGTGTAAGAAAAAGAGGGATAATAAAGGATGTGGGAGACACTGACATTACTCCTGTGTGAGCTGCCTGTGTCTGTGTGTGCTGAGACTGTGGACCAGCAGAGGGAGGAAGTGCAGGATGGAAAAACAGAAGAGGTCTGCAGGTGCAAAAAAAAAAAAAGGGATAATTTTGTTTTGTGTCATTCAAATAGAAAAGCATATTTTCAAATGGAGGTCAAGCGAATTATGGGTTAGTGAAAACATAAAACGTCTGCACTGTGTGTTCCTTTTTATTCGCAGCCCTCAGAGAAGGCTGTAAGGCCTTGAGACTTTTAACTTGTTATTTTTTTGTAACCTGTGACCTTTATTTGGATATAGGTAAACACACAGACAAAACCTCTTTCTTCAGCTTCTTCATCTAGAGCAATTAAATGTGCATCTGTCGCACTGCAAGTCAACACAGTGGTCGTTCTGCGAGGATGCTGCAATGTGCTTAGCTTGTTTTTATGTTTCAGAGGTGATTTATGAACTGAAAGACATAAATCCACATAAAAAAATGATTACTGTAGTTACTTCAATTGAATTTTACAGTCAGTTTCTTCTGTTGTTTTCTTTTTTTATTCATAATCAGTGGGTGCAGGTCTTTCCCCTTCTCCCGTTGGTTTGATTATTCCTGTTTCCACTTAAGATAAATAAACATGTAAGATTCAGCATTTTTGCAGAAGGTTATAAGAATATGCAACAAAAGCCTGAGAATACAGAAAATATCACTGTCTCTCTTTGTCTCTTTGGTATTGATAGTTTAGGGTGATAGTTAGATTCTCGCTATGCACTGATCATCTGTTGGGTTTGCTGCTTGATCTCTCTTGTCTCTCCCAAGCTAATTACTGTACAACATGGAGAGAACACTCTCACTCAGATGATCAAAGACACAGAGTTGTGTGTGTGTGTGTGTGTGTGTGTGTGTGTGTTCAATGCTTCAGCAGGGGAATGTAACACTGCAAGTAAACACACACACACACACACACACTCTATGAGCACTTGTGATTGGCAGCAGAGCTCAATCAGAGGCCTGCCTTGCATGCGCGCATCAAGAGAAGCTTTCACAGACATCCACATGATGACATGCATATTTTAGGCTTCCCTTCCTGCACTCCACCTCTCCTCACTTTCCTTCCTCCACTCCTCCTCTTCCATGTTTTTCCCCCTCACATTTCCCCCCTCATTATCAGCGTGAGATATGACACGCTATCGTCCTGTTCGGTAACTATTTTTCTATTTTTATTTGAAATGCGAGTCACTGCCACCTGCGTTGAAGTGTCCTTTGAAATATAGATAGTACAACCCATAGGGGCAAAACCTTCCCTGCTCGCCACAAATATGCACTTATTGATGTGTACGGCTGCATGCACAGGAGTGTAAAACGTTTTAAGAAGACCCCATGTTTGCTCCCCGCTGTCATCACATCTAGCTATATGTAGAAACTATGGGCCCAATCGAAGCAGAAAGCGCCATAGCATCAAAGAAATGTGACAGCAAGATAAACAAACAATTGTGATTGTGTGTGACAGAGAGGCAGGGAGATTGCAGATATTAGTCACAACAGGAGGTAATGTTTCTGTAGCCTGCTTTTACCACATGGCATCCACAAAAGGAGAAAGGGATTTATTTATAGAAATGAGCTCAGCTATTTCCCACTTATTTCAATAATGCTATTTTCTGATGAGCTTAAACTGCATTTCACTATGGTTTGCTTACAAGGACCTAGTCTAAAATGAACTTGAAAGAGCAAAGGTCAGTCGGTAAGTGCATGTACGTGTGTGTTTCTGTGTTTGTGTGTTGCCTCATTGCTGTTCACCGCTCAGCAGACGTCTCTGGGCCCAGTGGCACCCCTCAGAACCACAGTTAGTATTTTGCAATTTTGCTATTCCTGTTGTTCTGTGTCTTTGATGTCAAAAGGCTTTGTGCGGATCTTCTCCACATGGAGAACAAAAGCCAATGCTGACGACGCAAGTAGGAATGCATATTCAAGTTGCCGCTGCAGTGTAATCCGGTAATCGCTATCTGTTCGACACAAGAATTTGCAGGATGAGTGTGTGTGCGTGTGTCTGTGTGAATAATAGCACATAAGGGTGTGCCTTTGAGCATGTGTGCATGTACGTGGTGTTTTTTTTGTGTCTGGACTTGAATGCCTGCCTATGTGTGTGTTTGTATGTGTGTTGGTGTGAAAATGTGTCAAGGCCTATATGGCATGCTAATTCAGATGAGAGGCCACACTAGTTATCGGTACTGAACACAAGCCACTGTCGGTGTGTGAGCCTTTGTTTGGGGGCTGTGCTGTTTAGTAATGAGAGGGACTCTGTCGCCTCCCTGTGAGCTGTGGAGGGAGAGGAGAAAGATGCAGGAGTAACACACACACACACACACCAACCCCATCTCTTTTCAATCATGGAGTCCTTAACCAACCTCAACAGTACATAAATTGTCAGGGACAATTATAGAGCAGTGCTCTTTTCGAGAGCCAATAGTAATATATCTTTATTTCTCCTATGTACAGTTTGCTGTTTGTTTGTTTTTTCCATTTTGTGACATCCTGCCACTTAATAGTGAAATAATGATATTTTATTTTAAACAGTGTGCATAACAAACCATCATTTTTTATATGGAGAGAAAAGGACTAAGCCATTACAACTCTGCTTACAGATAATACATATCTTTAAATTCTCTTGTGCTTTCACTACAGATTATGTAAAACTGTAACCCCCACCCCCCACTACCAGGGGTTAATTTGGGAATCCTCGGAGTGGGCAGATTTATTATGTAGTATAATAAAGTCAGTAGTAGTCAGTATATCAAAGTTAACAAACACCGTTATATACACACGTCGCCGTGATGAATAGGTTAAGGAAAATCAAATCTCTGACGACACTGATACCTTGGATTGTAGGGTCAGGGAAAGCAGAGAGCAGAACAGAGGAGAGGAGAGGAGAGGAGAGGAGAGGAGAACAGGGACGGTTCGACCTGTTGTGACCAAAGGCGGGGTGGAGGGTGGGGTGGGGGTCAAAAGAAGGAGGGCCAAGGGAAGAGGGAACTTTGAGCCATGTACACCAGCCATTCAGAGCCGACCTTGTAATCAAAGAGAGTTGAAAAGCAATTAACTGGGACAATTATAGCAGCCAGAGGAGGCTGAATGGTTGGCTAAGTAAAGCAGTGTGTCATTGAATGGAGATTAATTGATGAGGGGAATATTTCAAGGTCTCTATTTGGCCTCTAGAAGTTTACGTCGAACATGTTTTGTCACTGTCAAAGCACAGAAGCCTTTTCACGGATTTCCCCATTCTCATTATCTGGTTGAGGTATCAAAACATTGGAGGTCAAACAATTTAATCATCTTTCTATTAAGGTACTATAGAGTAAAAAGTCCATGAAACACTATGAAGTGTGATGATCAATAAAGGGAATGTCAAATATGCCACATTAAAAAATCACCTGTATAATATAATCTGCTGCTAATGCTTAATCACATTTAGATATTTAAAGAGGTGTTACAGTTCAGTTAAATAGAAGAAAGACCCCACTGGTTGCTGTCACCCTGAGTTTAGCTATGAGAGGGCAAATGTTTCGACAAATAGAAAAATTCAGTTGCCAAAATCTTCTCTGAAAAAATCCCAGCAACTGTTGGGAAAAAGCCAATCTGATATAATTTGCCAAGCTTTTTGCCAGGACCAGCTAATTCAGGATGCAGGGGGAAGAAAATGAAGAGATGATTACAGTGTGTCCAGAGAGTTTATACGAGGGCAAATACTCTATGTGGAACTGGTCAAGCAAAAAGGGAAAGGGTCAGAAAGGCAATGTGGACAGGTTAGAAGAAGATAAGCATTTACACAGTGGTTCAAACAGGACTGTTAATGAATGCCTTCTGACTAACTACCTCATCTACTTCAGTTCTTTCTCTTTTTTTTTTTGCTGGAGCATTGTGTACTTGGACAACAAGATACCAGCTGGCTTGTCTGGCACATACAGGTTCTCTACAGTCACCATGGAGAAACTCAGTACTCCTCTTCACTGTTACAAGGGTCCACACAGCATGCATCACACATGAATAATCACATTTTATCACTACATTCAAACACACTCGAGTCCAGTGCTTCTTTTCCCCATTTCATTTTCCATTGCAGTTTGCTCCGTCTATCAATAATTCAACAAGCGACAAGATGGAGGAGAATGATTGAGCTTGTTTTCTCTTTATGGTTGGACGACATTCAGTCCAATTAAAAGACAGTGTTTTTTTTAATTTCCCTTCCATTCTGAGATTAATTAACGCACGTGTGTGTGTGTGTGCATGTGTGCATGCCTATTTTGAATAGAAGCACAGCGCTCTGCCTGTACCTAGTTATCAGTGAGGACCAGCCATGCTGCCATCTCACTCGGCTTCACACTCAGTCAACAGTGAACAAAATAGCGGAGAGAACCCTGCCACTCACACACGTATGCACGTACAGTATGCACAAAAGCACACAAATATACCTACCACATAAGATGCATGAGACTTCAGAAAAATCACGCGCAGCACACTCACAATTTTGAATCCATTTACACAAAGTTAAAGTTAAATTGCCTTAAAGGATAATTCCTGTTACTATTTGGGTTTTATTTTTATGATAACATAACATCGTTATGACAGCATAGTACAACAGGGTCAGACAGGGCAAGAAACACAAGCAGCCAGATGACCTGATAGTTTAGCCAGATTATCTAAAACTGAAAGTGAGCACTCCTGAAATGTCAGTAATAACACTTCATTGTAGGCTTCAAGAAAACTGTGTGCACACAGCTATGGAAGGTACGGTAGGTCAAAGTTGAACCAGGAAGTCAGTCTGTAAATTGTGATAAATGTTTACAATGGACAGTTTGGGCAATAATCTTACCATACAACTGTCTTCTAAGCCGGGGTTTTGTTTAAAGATGCATTAATGAATTACTCTTTTGGCTACTTGCAGGCAGCAAACTAAGCTTTAAACACAACACTGACATATTATAACCTTATGAAATTGTTGTGGTGAATATGATAGCATACAGTTGCTTGTTAACACATTCAGCAGACAGAGCAACATTATTATTCATTTGGAGTCGTATTTGTGTCCATGAATTTGTGTCCATGAATGTAAATCAAATTCACTTCCCTATTAGCTCTGTTTTGGTCTCCATCACCTCCTGAGAGAAATAATCTGGCTCTTTAGCTGCTACATGCTCCATTATGTTCATCAGCTTGTGGCTAACAGCATCTGCCTGTTGTTTGGTGCTTGGCAGGTAGCGTACAATTGTTTTGTCAGAGCTTTTTTGTCAAAAACAACTACCTGCTGCTGCTCCAAATGAGTATGATGAGATATAAAAAGTCTGCAGCCATGCTAGCAGCTCTATGAAGCTGTGTTAGCTTTCCTTGAGCTAAATGCTAACAACACAATGACAGTGTTGCCAACTCCCACGCTTCTGGCGTGAGACACGCTCTTTCATGTTCAGTCTCACACTGCCCAAACATTTCTCACGCCAAAACACTGCGACATCAACAGAACAGAGATGAACAGGCGAATGTATGTACTGTTGGTTATGTACTGTAACCTCCATTCTATGAGTATGGGCTCTTAAATTACTCTCTGTTTGGTCCGCGACAGCACTTCTAACAGAAAACCCTGCGTGGAGCCCAGAAGGCCTTCAAGCAAGCCAGTGAGTGAGTGAGTGAAAGAGTGTGTCTGTTATATATCTGGCTAAGTGAGTATGTGTGGTCATGTGTAGATTTGTCTGTGTGTGTGTGTGTGTGTGTGTGTGTGTTCATGTATGTCCTTAAATCTTAGAATATAAGGTCCTGCTCCCGCCACATGTGTAAGGTGCATACTTTTTTAAAATCCTAATGGTGAATTGAATCCTAATATGTGCACGTGATAAAGTGCACGTATGCGTGATTAAGCCCATGGGCCATGGCATCAAAATCTCACTCCAGCCAGGTACCCAAAGTTGGCAACCCTGACAATGACAACGTTTACATGCTGATCTTTAGCAGGTATAGTGTTCATCAGTTTAGCGTGTTAATATGCTAACATTTGCAAATTAGCAGTAAATCCAAAGTACAGCTGGTGGGAATGTTATTCAAATTTTCTTATGCATATATTTCTTATGCCTGACTTGAATGTGTATACCAAATTTCATGGCAATCTGTTGGACCAGAGAAAAGGTTAGGGGATCACCAAAGTCCGTAGGATTCATCTTCATGGCACCATGAATGTCTGAACAAAATGTCAAGGCAATCTATACAGCAGTTGTCGAGATATTTCATTCTGGACCAAAGTGGTGGACCTATCGAAGTGGTGGACAGACTGACCGACTGAATGAGCGACCGACATTGCCATCGTAGCATAGCTAAAGTTATTTATAAGTGTCTAAAAACTACTTAATTGCTCTTGTTTTTTGCTCAGTTGGACTTCCCAGATCTTAGCAAATGATGTGGTGAGTACAAAGTCATTATTGCTTATAGAAATGATGGGCAAAACAATGAAAGTAAGAGCCAGGTTGTAATAAATCGCCATGCTGTAATCTGTGGGACCAAAGACTTGACCTGGACCTGCTTTGCTTTGTTTACTTCTCTAGGAATATTTATAGCAAAAAGGTTGAGTGAGTTAATCTTACAACTCTGCCACAGCAAGAGGAGCTACGTTTTCTTCATTCATTTTCACTGCACAATATTTGCATGGAAATGCCTCAGAAACCCACATATGCCTTGACATTGAGTCGTCGCCCCGATGATCTCTATTAGGCTAATTAAGCCAATTAACCTACTGAAACAATTCAGCGAGGCCGCTGCAACACCTCGCCAACGCTGAACGAAACCCTGAAGGTACATCGCACAGAGGCGTGTGTGTGACTGATCCCTTCCCAGATACACCAAAAGGACAAGCACTGTTTCATATCATTACCATAAACAAATTAGGGCATCGCTCCCTCGTTAGGCCAAATATGTCTCATTAGTGCCACAGCTGAACAAACCTCCTGATTAGGCCTCACTGTCTCCCTTTGAAGCCTGCAAAAGGAGAGTCTATTTTTTAATTAAGCTCATTTGCATTTACAAATGAGAAGCTAATTAATGAGACTCATTTTCTGGGGCTTTTCTAGTTTGGCAGGAAGCATGTGGAACAGTTTCTACTTGCATGCAGAGAAGCAAGATGTAAAAAGAAAAGAGTAACAGAAAGCTGTGGTGTTGTTTGCACTCTTGAAACAACCAACCAAATTGATTCTGTTACATAATTTCAAATGACTTAATGCACAGAGCACAGAGAACATATAATTGAGATGTTTTTTGTCCTTTGTATGTTTCCTGCTACATGAATCTACAAACAAGCCTATAACCAAGCCCTTCCTTAATCATAATCTTAGGTAAGACTTGTACAATATTATTGTGTTGCTCTGATTCAAGATTGTTTTTGTGGGTTCACAAACGCTACAGGCCTCGCCAATCTCCGGGGAGCCCAAGGTGGGCAAGACGGAGCAGGGAGAAGCGTGGGCAGTGCGTCACGCAAGGATAAGAAGGTGACAGGGCAAATACGGTGTGCATGAGTGTTAATGTGTGCGCGCACGTGTTTGTGAATGTGTGTTTTAGAGGAAGAAAAGAGGGAGAACAAGAGGGAGAGAAACAGGGAAAGAGAGGTGTGATATCATCAATTAAATAACCCTCCCACACAGCATCTGATGCTCTCTCTCAGGCCGTCTGTGTCTCTCCCGACTGTCGTAGCCTACACTGATTTTCAGCTTCTCTGTTTCTTTTTTCCTTTTTCCGTCGTTTGGTAGCATCAAATCCCTTCGTCTCTTAGCCTGAACATGCTAGTTGCTGTGCATCTTCCATCCACTTTAAAAATATTCACAGGTTAGCTCGAATGCAGCAGCTGATGGTACGGGAAACAGAGGGGGGGGGGTTTAATGTAACCATGTGGTAGAGTGTTAAGAGGAAAACCCACTGACCGCACATTAACCAGGCAGATGTGCCCACTTTCATTATGTTGCAAATTAATTCCTTAATTCCTAATTGTGCTACCTTACTCCATGACTCAATAAGACTCTTTTCCATGCTAATGAGACGACTTTCCTCTCTGCCCTCCTCTGCCTCTCCATCTTTCTTCCTCCGTCCATCTTATCACGGCATAAGGCCGGTTTGCGTTTATCGTGGAAAGAAAGACTAATACGAGATTGAATGATGAGGATGAAGAAAGCTTAAGGAGGGGAAGCTCTGAAATGAGAGGGGGAAGGGGGGGGAATGTGAATGGATCGAATCAGTTGGATCTTTTGAGGTAAGTAAGGTAAGATGAGTAAGAAGGAGAGAGCTTGTGACACATTAGACATACATGGGTAATATGTTTTTTCCGTCAGTCATGTTTGAGCGTGCGGCGAGTGTGTGTGCTGACATGAGGCAACATCTCTCATTTAATGTGCATGATTTTGGAATCTAGGTCAGCCTGGTGAATTAGAAACAATCCGCATCCCTCTGCATGGCTACAGTGAAGCCCTCCAATGAGGATCCACACGCATGTGCTTTCACATGCACACAACACCCACGCACACAAACACACACACATCAGTCAAGCCCTAACAAATATAATCCAATTTTAGATATAAGCATTAGTATCTCAAAATTCTCAAAGATTTGAGAGAGGAAAATATTAAAGGAATTTCTATTAGGCCTGCTGACAAAAAAAAAAAGATGTGTGCCTTCGACAAATGAGGGAATTTCTTTTACACAGCAGTTCAGTGCAGGAGAATGATAAGTGTGACACCAGTGTGTGGGAATGAGTGGGATTTGATAGAGTCTGGGCTTTGTTGTAGAAACACTCTTGGTTAATGATATGCCTCTCTCATCCAGCCCGGGTCTCGGCTCCCCTCCCATTCTGCGAGCGAGGAGAGATAACGAGGGAGCAGACAGCCCAAAACTTCACACAAAGAGGAGAGGAATCAGCACAACGCACAATCTCAGCCTTCACTCGGAGAAACTTTCTCTTCTTCTCCGTCTTCTTTCTCCTCCTTCTGTTTCCCGACGGTCTTCAGATGCTTGTTCAAACTTGTTCAAATTCACCTACTGATCAAGTAGGGGACAGCTGCACTTGTGTAACTCAAATGTTGGAGGGCTCTCTGGAAACAAGTCCAATTTGAATGTAGTATGTAAACAAAAATGAATTTGAGTGTAGCTCAATGTCGGTGACGGCAGTAGGGTGACGGAGACACTTTGAGTGAACACTATGAGGAGTGTTGGTTTGAGAATGTTCCATGCGCCTTGCATGTCAGTATATACGGGTGCGCGTGAGTTTGTGTGTGCTGACATGTATTCGTGCATGTATGTGCGACTGGGATAATCTCGTCCCTCTCTAGAGCACCATGCTCTGATGGATGTTAATGTGGACTGACGCAGGGGTGTCCCCCGAGGGAGGGAACACGGCCAGCGAGGGAGAGGGAGGAAGGGTGTGTATGCGTGTGTGTGTTGGGGAGGGGGATTCATTCCTCTAATCCTCTCCCTTCTTCACAGAGCCGGAGTGGGGAAGAGGCACTGAACCGCCCAATGAATAAATAAAAGCCTCAGCCCCCGCCTCCCCTCCGCTCCAGCCTGAAGCCCTGCACAGGAGCACTTAAAAGCATTTTAACAAGAGAGTCACTTCATTAAATATGGACTTCCTGTCCACAAAAACCCTAGAAGGAAAACTCTGGGTGACTTTTCACATTGTGAAATATGGGGAAGAGGGTGGGGGTGGAGGGTAGGGGGGGCATGCACTGAGATGGTGGCGGAAAGAGAAACTATTGCGCAGAGAGACAAAGGGAGAGAAATATAGCAGAGCTGGGGAAAAAAACGCATAAGCAAGGCGAGATAACAGAAGCAATGAGCTGGAAATTTGGCGAGGACCTTTCAGATCTCTCTAAATTTGTACAGAGCACACATCAGGTCAGTTTTGCATTCATAGTGTGTACATTTTTTGTGCGTTTGCGTATTGGTATCTGTATTCAAAAGCCCTGACAGAAAACAAATGTCATAAAATCATTACAGAGACGAAGAAGAAGATTTAAGAAGAAGAAATAGAAGAAGATAAAGACGCTGTGGGAAGCAGCTGTGGGAAGAAAATGAGTTCAGCTCAATAACATTCAGAATTCAAAGGCTTGAAATCTGGCTGGCACCAAACAGTTTTTCAGAAATTTGAAGTTATATAAAATGTTCAAATCTGATGTCTGATAGCTTCCTTTGTATTTTTCAAGGTCTTTGCATGAGTGGCTTTGACTGTCTGAGTTCAGCTCACTGTTGCATTATAAATAAACCATTAGTTATGAACAGTTGTGTTTGCGTTCAAACAGAGCGATGTTAAAAGAGAATATGTCACCTCTGAGCCCTTTTCACCCAGAGATGCTTTATAAGACACAAAATATACGTTCAAGTCAAGTATCAAGTCTTAGTTCGAGTCCATGTCACATCTGAAGTCTCCATAATGGGTAACACATAATAATATGTCTAGTTCTAGAAATGCCACTGCCTATGAATTATATACTGTTTAGTAATTAATTCTTATTTTGGCAATGAATTATTTGAACCTGGAGATAAATATGTAAATTTCATGTGGATGAAGTGGCAAAACACAATCAGAGTTAAGTGAAGGCAAAGAAAGAAAAATATTACACCTGGTATGTGTAGTAGTAGCTCTTAACTCGGAGAAGTGAACGCTTCTTCAAAGACTTTTCGCATTGAGTTAGATGAGAACACTGATAACACTCTCATGTCATTAGCTATGGAGATAGAGCTGGGAGTCTATTAGCTTAGCTTAACATTAAGACTTGAAGCAGGGGAGATGATTTAGAAAAAGTTGTCCATACGTTTATCTTCAGTAGGCTCGTCTACTGTAACGCTGTCTTTACAGGTCTCTCTGAAAAGTCAATCGAACAACTGCAGCTGATTCAGAACTCTGCTGCTAGAGTTCCCACAAAGACCAGGAGAGTGGATCACATCACTCCAGATGTCAGATCTTTACACTGGCTTCCTGTTTTTCAAAGAATTGATTTTAAAATACTGCTGTTGGTTTATAAAGCAGTGAATGGTTTAGGGCCAGAATACATTTCTAATCTGCTGCTCTGCTGTTATGATCCATCTAGACTTCTTAGATCGTCCAAGGTCCAGGTCTGCTTACTGTCCCCAGAGTCAAAACTGAACACAGAGAAGCAGCCTTCAGTTTTTTATGCACCACATATCTGGAACAAACTCCCAGAAATCTTGAGGTCTGCTCTGACTCTCAGTTCTTTTATAGCAAGGCTTAAGACTTTTCTGTATGCCAGTGCCTTTTATTAAATTGAATTTGGAACTATTTATTCATATCTTGCACTGCACGGTATGTTTTATTCTCCTGTTTTATCCATTTTACTCTATTTTATCTTATCTTATTTTTATCTTGTATTTTATTTTACTGTTTAAAATCCTATTTGTCTTTTTATATTGCCTTGTGTTTCTTTTCTTATTGCCTTGTCTGTCTTATGTAAAGCACCTTGAATTGCCTTGTTGTTGGAAGGTGCTATACAAATAAACTTGCCTTGAGTGCATATTTCTGTTATCTCCAACTTCATTGCCGACTTAATATATTTCTCTCTTTCTCGACATGTCTGAGCTAACTGCAGTCCCTCGAGTCGCCCCTGGACTTACCTGTTCTGTCGAGCCATGATGTTTAACCAGTGATGGTCAAGGGCTTATGGGAAATGTTCATTAAAGGCCGCAAAAAAATGGAACTATTGAATATTAAAAATCGAATAATTTAAATTCTTTTTAAAAAGTCTAGACATATGGAGTGAAACACACAATATTGAGTAAGGCTCTGTTCCCAGGCTGGATTTTAAGTTATTTACATTATTGCAAATGTCAATGGGATTTTGAATTAGGTTTTAACAAGGACGTAACATACTAGCACTGAGTCCACTGTCTAGTTCTGACAAAAACATGAACCAACAAATCTTTTGTACAGATTCTTTTTTGAGTTCGATATGTACCAACACTGACACCAACACTCACAAAGGGTCTCGCCTGCTCCCGCCTACTAGACTTTTGTTACCAAACTAACAACATCAGTCAAAATGGAAGCATCACAACTTTACATCATTATTATTATTATTTCATTATTATTATTACAAACTCAATAGAGTACTGTGTGACAAAGGTTAGCTTGCTTTAAGCAATGCAGGTGGTGAGTGACTGACACATGCCAGATTTATTCATGTACCAGAACCGGTAGACAGTGGACGCAATACTTGTTAGCCTGTTAGCCTGTGGATACTATTCTTGTATTAATAGTGTTAATAATTGTTTTGCATATTGATTCAAACAGTCATTTCATATTTCCGCTACTGTCATGATAGCCTACAACATACATGAGTTGGTAGATTTTTGTTTATTCGCTGTAAAAAATAATAGCAAGTAAAATGCTTCAGCTTTATGTAGCCTGCAATTTAACATCTTGGAAGGATAATGAAGCATAAATGGCTTTACTTCCTCTTGATACCGACACATCCTATTAGCGTGCCCTGCACTCTTGTGGTGTGAGAAAGGTGCTTTGAGTAACGCCTAATACTCAAAAACATGAAAAACTCGATAGATGTAATCTGAGGCTGGAGGGCAGCCCTTTGTTTTTCAGAACTTCAAGACAAGTCAAGTCAGTTTTATTTATATAGCCCAATATCACAAATCAGAAATTTGCCTCAGCGGGCTTTACAATCTGTACAGCATATGGCACCCTCTGTCCTTAGACCCTTGATTCGGATAAGGAATCCAAAATATCTTTCCATAAAGCTGGTGAGTGGGCATTGTGATAATACAGGTAAATAGACTCTATGCTTGCTCAGTCATAATACTGGTTATAAACAAGTCAAATATTTCTTAGATAGCTGTAGAGATTCATTTGGCAGCTGAGACCACACAACTCACCTGTGAATTGATTCGTGCGTTTGTGGTACTCATTTAAACATCCTATGTTGACTTAAGACAAGACAGGGCTGTGGCACCTTTAAGGGGGGCGAAAGGGACTCCAAAGTGGGTCAGAGTAAAAATATCTGCAACAATTATTCATGGTACCCCGCCTATCTCTACCATACCTCCACCCTGTGAAAAATCTGCATTGCACTGCAGTGAGGGGAGACAGAATGGAGAGAAAAAAGGAGTGAGGGGGGAGACATGGAGGAGAGAGGTTTGGGGTAAAAAGAGCAAAGACAAGAATAAAAGAGTGGGTACATTGTTTACTTATTTTGGCTTGGCTTGTGATGAAGCGTGGGTGCAATGTGCAATGCACAAAGTACATTGTGCTATGTGTGCCGTGCAAACACTTCCTTTGATGCTCGATGCTAAATTTTTCCAACATTTGCTCCGTCGTCGTCAGCAAACCTCCCACCAAACACCAACACTGTAGCTACCCACCAATGCAAATGACTGCCAAGACTGTCTGAATTAAACATTTACCACACCAATCCACATCTACCTAATCTAACTTTCTGTCTCTCCTAAGATGAAGCAAGGGAAGAAAGGCTTTACATAGCAGACTTTGTGAAGTCTGACTGCACAGGTACCGTGTATGCTGTCCTGTGATTTGCAACAGCGGTGGGGTTTTTGGAGACTTTGGGTTGGGCGCTTAAGGTTGAATGAGTGTGAGGCTTGGGTTTGTTTTGTTCTTTTGTGAGTGCCTATGTGAAAAGCATCATGATTGGAGCGATGACTAAAATCAAGGGTTGTGATTGGTTTGCAAGGGAAACTAGATTCCAGTGCAGCAGAAGGGTGTCATGGCTGCCAGGTCCCTGTAGGTCTGCACTGTAAATCCACACATTAATCAGAGCCGACAGGGAGAGATCAAAGGAGCCTGTTCAATCTTTACTCAGAGCAGCACTTTGATGTGTGAGCGCGTGCGCGCATGTGTGTGTGTGTGAGACAGAGAGAGTGGGGTTGAAAATTAGGATATGAGAGACAGCCTGGAGAGAAAACCCTCATGTGTGGATCCTGCTAGGTCTCGATATATTCAACATATTAGCAATAATCAAGACCTGGTGTAACTTTGAATATCAACACCAGTTAACACTAAAACATGTGTACTGTTCTTACAAAATGCTTTCATACCACTGCATCCACAGGACAAACAGCAAAATGAACACTGTAAGGTTGATACAGGGCATGTACAGCGTGGATGCCTGTGACTACGCGTCTGCATGCATGTATTTTATTCACACATTTGTGTACGCGCACACATGCATCGTTCCTTTCAACTGTGACAGCGCCACCATATTCTCAGCAATAGAAAATACTTTCCTGCCCCATGGTGGTCCTCTTCTGTCACTGCAAAATGCAATCTTTCCTCTCAGCACACACAGAGCCACAGCCAAATGTGGTATGCCACCGTTGTAGGGCAGCTAAGCCTGCAGTTGCCATGGCGACATCGAGCCGCAGCACAGGCTTTAAAAGCATCATGTATTATTAGTTGTGGTGTGTTGACAGTTCTGTGTTTCTCCCATTCTGTGTGAATCAGAAGCTTTTAGCGCTCAGTCCTCCTGGAAAAAGGCGACGACTCTGTGTAATGCTGTCACTTGAACACTAGGAGATGCGACCACAAGGGAGATCTAAAATTGTATCATTACTACCTGCACTGGATACTAGATCAGTAGTTTAAATGATCCAGCGTTTGTTTTGTTTTTTTACCGACAGTGTAGACATTGAAGCTTTCCTTTTGTCTGTATCTCCTTCAAGAATAGCTTTTGTTATTGTGCCATAGATTAACATGAATATTGTATAAAATCAAGATAACCACTGGATAGAATGAACATAACTAAATGACAAAAAACACAAAATTGTTTTTATTGACTGATATACATATAGTGTGTTGTCCATTATGCTTTTGAAGCATTTTATTTGTCAACTCACAGGCTTTTCTGCCATCTGCTGGGCAAAGTATTGAACAGTATCCAGTGAGTGTTGGAGAGAAAATGGTCACATGGTTAAGAGCACTGCATGCTGTTACTTGTTGACGTCAAAGGTCAGAGGTTATGTATTGTAGCTGTAGCTTCGACCTACATCTTTTCAGTTTGTTGTTTTTTACATTACTGTTTTGTTTGGAGTAATAGGCCTTTCACTGAAGATATTTTGACTTATCACAGTAAAACACAGGTGTAAATGATAAAATGAGTGATGGCTAAATTCCATTTAGCTGCTTCAGTTTCAAGGTCCTGGTATTGTGCATGCGCGCTGTCACGGCTGACTGGGACGCTTGAATAAGAACAGAGCCATCGTTAACGTTATTAGTAACACCTGTGCTTTTTACTACTGTGACAAATCGAAAAGTCTGCTGCTGTGAAAGAGGCCAGTTGAGTTTTTATGGAGCAAAGTCTGTTTTTGTGTGATTAACAGACCGAAATAGGTTTCAGTTTCAATATCAAAACCATTTCTTCTTTGGTGAGTGTTTGTGTAATTACACTGTTTTTAGTCACGTTGTTGAAGATGCTTTTTTCTTAGGCACTAGATTTGTTTCTTTTGTGGTTTTGGTTGTTTTGACCAGTTGTTTCTTGCATAAATTCAAACCTTTGTCATCACCTACCTGCTTTTTCTGCTTGGTGTTTTTCTGCTGTCTGGCTTACTGCTAGACTGCATTCAGCACTGATGAACACAACACAACCACAGAGAAATCGCATTAAATACATTTAAATGCACTCAGATCAATTATTTATTAATACATGTCATTGATAATTATATCAATTATATCAATCAAAAACATTTGACCACCATTGCTGTGTAAATCAGATTTACAGCTCAATACACTGCTCAGGTCAGGGTGCCAAAGGGGTATGCAGAGTATATGTATTGTATATATAAGTATGAATAGTTTCACATTCGGATTTTGTTTTTCTGCCTCTGACTGTTTAACAATTCAAGCAATGACTACTTTAAATCCCAATTACAATGACAGCTAAACAATTAAGTCATTATCAGCTAAATACCAATTAGTAGTGTGTGTCAGTTTTAATTAAAGTCTGATTATCACTATTTTATTAGTGTGTTTTTGAGGGAATATGAGGAAACCTGTGCAGGTGCTGTAGCGTACATATAATGTGAAAAAGAGAAACGTCAGCACCAGCTGTCAAACATAAAATAATAATTACTTTAGCAAAGAAGAACAGTGGTCACAAATAGACCTACATAAGGCACTTGTTGAGATATTTACCTAATCCCCTCTAGACATATTTTAAGACATATAAATGCTCTGCCTTGGATTAAGAATTTGTGTCTGATATGATTTTGACACAATGTGTTCAGTTTTCAAGTCAGGTTTCCACATCATGCTTGTCTAAGTTGCATGTTGGGCCATGATTGGCTTCCAAACTGGTTGTGATGTCAAAAACTCATGCTTGATGGTGCACGCCTCAAACTGAGATTTAAGGAGAGCACAGAGAAACTTTTCTACTCCAACAGCTAAATGAGATAACAGCCTTTGAGTGTCAAACTCTGCACATACACCATTCTGCACAGTGAAGGTCAAACATCCAAGAGAAGTAACAATAAGCAAAACACATCTGTTTTTAATGGAGGGGGACTTGAACATCACATGCTACCAATGGCCCCAAAAATGACCACATAGTGGAACAAATGTCTCAAAAATAAATACACCAAAGATCACCAAATTGATATTTACTGTATTATAATATTTATTTAGCCTCTTCCTCCACAAGGTGGCACCATCACCTAAACCATTTCCTCCAAGAATATACATACAAATGCCGGGGAACCTGCAGGAAGCCATGGGGAAAGTCGAACTGTACATTGTAGAGGTTGATGAATACATAACAGTGTAATGCTCCGTACTGGACACTGAGTGGCAGCCTTACCCTCACTATTAAGTTTCATACTTAGCTGGTGACAGTCAGGACACCTGTTTCTTAGCCTCAGAAGACCTTTTATTAGCAAAAAAAAAAAAAAAGACAAAGATTTGTTATCCTGTTACATGTGTGCTATTGTCTTTAGTCGGATTTGGATTCTTATATAAATATACACTGATTCACATAATCTTAGGTCTTTAATATTGCTAAAAAGGTTTATTCATAGGTGAGTTCACAGTGATGTTGTCTTTTTATCGCCTGTGGCGTCACTATATTTGGCTGTAGTGCTTTTTTTAATTTAGGTGCAAACGCTGTAGGCATATAAAATTGTCTGAAAATGTATTAATATACGTTTTCATGATATATATATATATATATATATCGACAGGATTGAAGCTATTTTTCTTACACTAATCACCGACTGGCCACTTTAAGATGGTACATTACCTGCAAAGGTGATTGAGCGTAGTTTTGCCCCTGAGCATTTCGTGCCAATGCTGACTCTGCAAGCGTGCAAGGTGAATGGCGTTCAGGGACACTTCCTCTAAAAGCTTATTGTTTCAGATAAGGCTGCACAACTGAAACCATAGCCTAACAACACCCAGGGTGTCTGTCACTGCCACAGTTGTTTAAAAATGCACAGATCCGAAGCAAACATTTTAGTCTGGATCAGAAAGAACCTGGAGGTCACATATTCACACCTCACAACATCCTTGTGTCCTGTCAGTGTCCCTCTGCTCCCCTCCCTGATCTCTCACTCTGTGTTCCTGATCTAGACACACATCTTTTTCACGCAGGTTAGTACTTTTTATGCACCTACCTGTCTGATGCGGCTACATTACGGTTTGCACTGAGCTCATGTTGTCTGCTGCGTGTGACCTGTGCATTATATAGCAAAAGAACGATTAAATATCTCATTTCAAGTTTATTTAAATGCCTCACAATACGTGAACTCTGTGTTTTGTTAAACAGGTTTAAATAGGTTATAATATAGATAATAGTGGATAATACAGTAATGGCTGCGTGTCAGTTTGCGCTGCAATTATCACGTTATGATTGAAATTGGGAGCAGACTTGCGCTCTTCCCGAGTTAATTAAAACGCCCCCCTGATTGGACGCCAGATAATCCCGGCGGGCCTCGTGCTCCTACTAACTTGCGAGCAGGGCAGAGCGCGAGTCACAATCTGCCCAAGGCGAGGGAGGGCAAGAAAAACGCGCGATAGGAAACCGACAGTACGAAAGGGGGGACACGAGCGCTCCGACTTCACCGAGCACAATTAGAGAAGTGTTGTTGAACGTGGGCTATGCGCGCAACAAGGGGGGAGCGCAGTGTACAGAGGAGGTGAATGCATGTAGAGGCTCAGCTTCAGATCCACAGCCTCCTTCTTGAAGAGTCACTGCACTGACAGAGGAAAGGAGTGAGGGAAGAGAGGAACTCCTAGAAAACAGCAACTCTTGGAGAGAACTACGTGAGTACAGCCTACAGTTTTCAAAACAAAAGATAGGATAGAGAGGGGGAGAAAAAAAGCGGAAGAGTAGACTTTCCTGGTCAGAATCTGCTCTGGAAGAGAAAATGAATGTCAGCGAAGAGAACCTGCTCAAGTCCATCAGCAACGACGCGCTCCTCGACCTGACGCAGCGCTACGGCCAATCAGCCTTCGGGTTTGGCGCTGGCCATGGTGCTGGAAGTCCCGGCCGGTTCCAGCTCACACCGGCCACCGACTTCCTCTCCGGGCAGACCGCGAAGTCCAACGAGAGCGGCGGGGAGCACACGAGCGACGACGAGGACGGCTTCGACTCGCTGGAGTCCCGGAAGAGGGGCTCGTCGTTTGGGGACGACAAACCCGGGGGCCCCCTCGGCAAGAAGTCCAAGGAGCAGCGCTCCCTGCGGCTTAGCATCAACGCCCGGGAGAGGAGGAGGATGCATGATCTGAACGACGCCCTGGACGGCCTGCGCTCTGTTATCCCCTACGCCCACAGCCCCTCGGTGCGAAAACTCTCCAAAATAGCCACTCTCCTCCTGGCCAAGAACTATATCCTCATGCAGGCTCAGGCTCTGGAGGAGATGAGGCGGCTGGTGGCGTATCTGAACCAGGGACAGACCATAACTTCACCAATCCCCACCGCCCTGGCGCCCTTTGGACAGGCTGCCGTCTACCCGTTCTCGGGCTCTGCACTCGCCACCTGTGCCGAAAAGTGCACTACTTATTCCGGGACACCGTCGAGTCTCTTCAAACACTGTAACGACAAGCCTTGATTTGGTTTCATTCTCTTTTCCTGAACTTTTACCTTTACTGCACCCATGTCGGTCTCTCTCCCACTCTAGTTATTTTCTAAATCATTATGTGGAAAATAAAACAAGTTCAGTCTGGTGCATAATCTTAAAGTATGGTTAAGTAGGTATACTGCAATGTTTCATCCAGATTTAACAAACGCTACATAGAAAACAAACAGTTCAGGCCTTCTTAAAAGATGAAGTAAAAACACCGTCTTATTTTACAGACACTACAGGCCATGTCCAAATTATCAGTTGGGGTACATTTTTAGTTAGCAGCTCTTATTTGTAATCTATGCAACATTCAACAGTAACAATATGAAAAGTAGAAATGCCAAGAAATCCGGCCTAATCTCGATTTTTAGATTTAATTCAGCAATTATGAAAGGACTTCCCTTGACTGACTGTACTGATGCTATGTGGGAAAAAATGTGATGTTGGCTGATATATTTAATGATGTGTTGATAAGTTTGTTTTTTTATTTTAAGTTATTGCAGATCTCACATGATTGTATTGTACAACTGTGGAAAATCTCTTGCTCCAAGCCCGGCTATACTAACGGTTATATAACTACAGCAGCCTATACACTGACGACGCGTTTTTGGTTGTGTTGCAACATGGATTTCATATATTGTTTATATGTCTTTATAATTAAAACACATATCTATGCTTGGACCCGGTTTGCTTCATTTCAACAACCATTTCCCAGCTTTAAAATATTTTCACATTAAGCACACATTTAAAACGTGTGTGTGTGTGTGTGTATATATATATATATACACTCAAACGACAACTTAAAATGCCATAATTGCATACCACATATGGAATTTACCTTATTTAAAATGACGATTTTAAACATTTCCTTTGGCTTGTAATTATGTTGTGGACATTAAATGTTATAGTTTAAGTATTAAATAATTGTAAATTGTTACCGTGGACCAATAGTATAATCTGAAAATCAGTCGCCTCTCACGCTGCTAAAATGATTTGCAGCTCTCACCCTCTGTGGCCCTCCTAAAATGAGTTGGCAACTTTCTTTTCTTGCATGAGGAGCCTCTGACATGAAGAGCTAGGTCTCAACGAGCTCAGAGGGGCTGGTGGGGCCTGTATGGCACGCAATAGGTTCGGTGGCGCTGAGGGGAAGGGCGCAAGAGCCGCCCGGGGCACCCAGGACCTGTCTCTGGGTATTTGGGTGATTGCATGCTTCCTTGGCGGGCTCTTATAGCCTCCTCTGGACAGCTATTAACACGATTTCAGCTCCTGTCTTCCTGCTCTACTTAATTCAGTGAAAGTTGCAGGGCCAGTTTGCTTTTACAGGTTTTAACTTGTGAGTGGATGAATTTAGAAAAAAATCTGATTTAATGTTTAAAGTGGTCATAGTGTAGTGATATTTATATTCCTGAAAAGATATGTGTGCCTTGTCTTTGTCTCTGATTGTCTTGGCTGCCTGGCTGCAACACTGATATTGGTGCCACATTGTTGCTCTTTTGGNATATATATATATATATATATATATATATATATATATATATATATATATAAATGATTTTCTTAGTGTAAGTAAAAACACCTGGCTTGATAACAGTAAGATAACACTTATAGTGTTTTTGTAGCCTGCAAATTAACACTGGAGATGGGGAAGTTATTTTCCAATATAATCCACACAGTAGTACTGAATTACATTATGCTGCCATTACAGTGATTTACGTGATTTATCAAACAGGCCAGCAAATAATCTTTTTTCCTCTCACAGCCAGTTCACAAAGTTAAATGATTTTGTGATTAACAGTATCCATCGTTTATAATCATTTTTAAATGTGCCAAACCAAAAGAAATCATCCCACTTTTAATCCCATAGGTGCTCTTTCTTTATCAACATATCTACAATCATTTGGTATCTGTTTGTTCTACACAAATGAAGCCACGCAGGTTAAGAATACATTAGACCAGACACTTAGATCAGGCCAGTCTATTTTATGCTAGTCAGAGAGTGACTAAGTGATCCACCCCAGTTTCTCTCTCACAATTTAGCTGCATGTCACAACAACAGGCCACCCATTGCATCTTAAATTGGCCCTCTGATGACACGTCTTGTCTGAGGCCCCACAAGACAGTCAGGGCAGCGGCGATGAAATGTGACAAATGCTGCTGATGATGTGAGGACTCGGGCCCTGCGCTCCATCAGTCTGCATACAGCCTAATTGCCATAAATGAGATGGTTGCCTTTTTGCACGGACGGTTGGGTGCTCACTTTCTCCCTATAGGCCTTTCATGTCGAGCTGCTGAAATATACGTTGTATTGTGTCATCTTATTATCTTAATGGCCATCAGTGTGCATGGTGGCAGTGTATCATTTGGCATGTAGGCTACATCTATACATTAAGACGGATTTGTGATTTTGCTGGTCACATGGAAGTGTTTCCTGGCCCTTTAGCCTACCAGCGATGGATGGTGTGTACATAAAATCACCAATTGTCTCCATATTTCCCTGTAATGAGATAATTCTGTAGTTTAGGGATGTGTAAGCTACATTTTGTTTGTGTATTTTGCCTTTTGCTAGATGATTGCCTGCAGAGTATAAAAGAATATCATTAAAGAAGTGGTAAGGCACGCCTAGTGCCTAGTGTATTTATGTTACTCTGTGTAATGTGTGTGATTTGATGGAAGAGAGAGATACTTTGGAAATTATCTTCTAATTTTAATTTTAATGAATACACAATTTATGTGTCTTAAAGCATTTGCATTCTAGTATAGTAATAGCAGATAAATATAATCTGGTGTTTTGATAAATGAAACTGGTCAGAAACTCAATTAATTGTGTTTATATCAGGGAAAATGTAACATACCATAAAATATAGACTAAAACAAACATACAAGAGGATGATATTTAGCAATACAATTTTACAAACACATTCATTTTTGGATGCAACACAGCAAACAGATCAATGGCTCAATATGCCCTGGGCATGCCCCTGCAAAAAGTCTGCCATGTGTGTCAAGATGTAAAAAACAAAAAGACTAAGTCTGTCTGTCTGAAACTTGAAAAGGCTGCAATAATTCAAAAATGTCTTGAAAATTAGGACTGAAAAAAAACAACTTGAAACGCAATACAATTTACAGAGAAAGACGATTGAGCCCTCTTCAAATAGTCAATGAAATATCTCAGTGGCATCTAATTGATTTGTTTGTATCAGGACACATTTTGACCTGCATCATCACTGTCCGCTCCTCACAAAAAAATCACATTTTCACCCATGTGGAGTATTGCAGATGAACATCATTTCACCTGTAATTATAATGTCATGTATTAATCACATTGCTGTTGCCATTTGTTCTAATGAAAGGTTTTATAAAATACCAAATAATATATGTAGAAGATAATATTGGTACTTTAGCCGCCCCTGTTTAGCATTTATAAGCACTATATAAATATTAATAACATGCTATAATGTAGTTATGAGCAGATGTAAGGACCTTTGTGAGTACAATTAATGTATAGTATTTGTCAACAACTACAACATCTCAGGGCATATTTTACATTATTACAACTGTGTTTTACTATATTGTCATTCATTATCTTTTATACACCGGCCTCCAGTTATGGGTGCCAACAGGAGGGAGTTATAGTTGTTGGCAAATAAAATAATAAATGCTTATACATTATAGTGTGTGATAAACTATTTATTAAATGTTTATATATAAGCCTATATAGGGGGGTTGGAGTGTTACTATAGTGTAACTATAATATTTATCCAGACTCAAATACAGACTAAATAGGATAGGATGAAATAAATCAGTTTTAGTAACATTACAAAGCGATGTTATAAATTGACATCTTACTGCTTATCCTTACCTATTGTGTATTGTGTACACAACTGGGTCTTTATGCAGACAAACACACAGCACTACATTCAGTGCACTACCGCTCTCACAACAGCCCAGTGTGGTGCAGGAGTATGTGCAGACTGTGTGATGTCTGTAAACATTTGTGTTTGCTCTCAGTGGGATAGAAAGGGAGTGATTTCATTAGCATGGCTCGGAGCTTTGAAGTATGTTTGTGTGCTTTTCTCTAACCCGATGGTATAGTACTAAAACCATATGCCCTTAAGTGCGTACCTCTGCCTAATGCATCTGACAGCGCTGTTTTCTCTAATTAAGTTCTCTCTATGTGCAAGTTCATGTGTCTGATGCACATTGGAGCACTCCATCTCACACACACGGCCCCGCACACAGACTGTACTTACAACAGAGGCCTTGAAGGAAAATGAACACACTTCAGCTCTGATTATCCTTACAGTGGGGGACAAAGGGGGTTTATAAAACATTAGAATTTTTTTTTTATATTAAAATTTGCTCACAGAAGCATACTTGTGGCTTTAGAGGCCAAGTGACATAGAAGATTTGCTTGTTTCGGGCATGTTCATGACGGGCAGGAGGGGTGAGGAGGTGAGATAAACAATAGGGCTAAACAAGAGTGTGTGTGAGTGTGTGTGTGTGTGTGTGTGTGTGTGTGGTGCTTCAGTTTGTGTGTTGGTAGAAAGAGAGCGTTGAACGTGGAGGAAGAGAAGAGGTGCTGGTGCCTCAGTGTTTTTGTGCTGGCGGTGGCACTGTAAGGACGCCCGTCCCACTCACCACCTCACCCACCCATCACCCATGGACCCCCCAACTTCTCCGCTCCACTATGACATCACACTCTGTCGTCCCTCCCAGCCCCGCCTTGTCGGAAGCGATGAGCTGGTGAGTCAGTTGGTTCCGAGGAGCCATGTGATTCGGGGTGACGTTGCTGCAAGTGCAAGCGGGATGGGCCGGGGCCCTTCATTCATTAATCAGACATCTAAAGGGGGGGTGGAGAGGGGATGTCTGTTTTTATGTGTCTGTGTGTTTGTGCATTGTGTGTGAGGGTGTGTTTTGTGCTCATATGGCTGCAAACCCTCAAAACATGGCAGTCAGGCAAAGCGTTTTGCCTATCGCCACAAGGCACCTGACACCACGCGTGGTAGACCTAGACAGTGTGGCAGGGGCCAAATTGGGCCTGGTGGGAGGGAGCCGAGATGGAGGAGGGATAGGCAGCACTGGATGACAACAGTCTGAGCCGTTTTTGAATATGATGTCCTTTTCAGGGCTATGGTGGCTTACCATCTCTGTTATAGGTGCTCTTTGTGCAAGGCATATGTGGAGACAGATCTCATGACGTCTCAGTTTTGTTGCAAGACTTCCCTTCCACTTTGTTGAAGCCCCTCTTTTCCCCTCCTCTTCTCTCCTGCTAACATGCCTCTGTGTTTCTCCTCCCTCCACAGTCCCTCCCCCCTTTTCTACCACCGTGCCCATCACTCTCACTCTTTCGCTTTTAGCTTGTTGTCTTGACAGAGGATACGAGCTGACAATCGGGGGCATCCGTTACTGTAGCACTGCCTAATCTCTGTAATGGCCCCACAGATACAGGACTGGTGGTGAGCAAACACTCACGCACACAGACACACACACACAAACACACTTCAACTAGCTGGACAAATGTACATGCAAAGCCCTGGGGTCAACAATCATCTGTGTTCAGCCTTTTGTACACACCATAACCTCCTTCACTCACATAGACTACTCTCTGTATCTCTTTCTCCCTCGCTGTCTCTCTCATACACACACACACACACACACACACACACACACACGGCCAAGCACCCCTCTCCCTGTTCAGTACCAGCTGAGGAGCACCATGGTTTTGTGGGGAGCAGGGGGAGCTCGTTATCCTCATTAATTAATGACAAAAGCGATGTAATTGGCCATCCATAATCCTCCATGCAGAGAAGGTGTGACAGGCAGGGCTGGGACCATCCTCTACAGCGAGTGCAACTCATAAACACACACAGAGAAAATGAAGACACATTTCATCCTGTTCGTGTGTGTGTGTGTGTGTGTTTGTGTGTGTGTGTGTGTGTGAGTGTGTGTGTGTGTAACTAATGATGCACTTAGCAAGACTGGCTTGTAATTGCAAAGTGTTACCAAAGGTTGTAACAGGAGGGAAGTGTAAAACTGCACATTTGCCTTGCTTCAGTCTGAGTCTACACTAATGAAGAACAATTCAAAATATGTCACTTGATTTTCTAATTCTCATCCTGTTGTGGCATTTTGGGCACCAGGCTGCAACATGCTGTACCCCACCCCCCCTCCCCACCCTTGAATGAAAAGACAAGATTAATGGCACTTCCTGTCGCTGACGATCTTGCGCTAGCCTAATTAAAACCATTGGAACATGCGCCTGGCCAAGGATCAGTGGCTTTTAATGAGGAGCTTGTAGGCTGATTTGGGCCTCATTTTCTGCTTAATAAGGCCGGTTTAAAAAGTAATTTTGGAGGGATGTGACTCCTTTAAACCTCCTCATTATCAATGATAGCGCTTCACTTAAGTACTTCAGGAAACACTGTGTTTAATTAATATTGTGTCGCGCACGTGGATTAGCTGACAGGCTGGAATGGTGGAGTGCGAGCAAGTGAGCAAAGGGGGCTAAAATTGATGAAGAACTTTCAAGGGCACTGATTTCATTAAGCAGCTTCATTACAGCCCAAATAACTCTTCATGTCATTTCAATGCTTCAGTCGCTCTCACCACACACACTCGCACATACACACAAAATACCCTGTGCTGAATGAGGAAGCTGCACTGAGGATTTTTACATTTTAAGTGAAAATAAGACAATGACACTTTAGCTTTAGGCGATGTTGATGATACCTAATCTCTACCTGACAACATTTTTTTGTATTCTTTCTTTGTGTGTAATGCTGGCATACAATATTTACAGGACTTTGTTTTGTTGTTTTGCCATTTTATGTATTGTGTTTGCTATTTTTTATTCCCTTCTTATTTCACAGCGTTTTCTTTGAGAGGTCATAAACAGAGCTTTAAAGGTCAAGCAGTTTAAGGGCTTGCGAGTGCTGTAGCAACTTTCACTGTGCACCACAACGCTGAGGCTACAAAGGCTCTTACGGCCTCTTCATCCCATTGTAATAATCTTCTTAGCCCCCTGACTCCACTGTTCAATATGTATAGAGCAGAAAAGAGCTGGACTTGAGGGGCTTTGAATGTCCTGCAGCTCAGTCTCTGGGATTTTCTTCTCTATAGGACCAATTACCACACAAACAGTCAGAGCACTTTGCTCTGTGACGAGGTTTAGTGTACATCAGTAAATCAAGTTTTCAGCCACCCTGCAGGTGATTATGTCCAATCCATTTACTTTGTCTTGCTGTACATAATCTGTTCTGGTTATGAAAATGTGGGGAAAATGTGCCCAGAATGTTTCATAGCTCAAAACGCAACTAAATGAGTGAGTTATTTTAGAGGGCAAACAAGGCCATAGCAAGACTTTATGGGTCCCTGATAAAGAATTCCACTTGTCCGTCAAAAAGAAGACAATAAAATCACAGTTAGTGCTCAAGAATAAGATGAAAATGGAATGGAAACAAGATAAATTAAACAAGATGATTTTATAGCCATGCTAGCACTAGCTAATTGCTAATGTCAGCAGAGCAACATGCTCACAGCGACAATGCTAACATGGTGATGTTTAGCATTTATAATATCTACCATCTGGGTGGCTGTGGCCCAGGAGGTAGTGCGGGTCGTCCACTAATCACAGAGTTGGCAGTTCAATCCCCAGCTCCTCCTGTCCACATGTCAAAGTGTCCTTGGGCAAGACGCTGAACCCCAAATTGCTCCCGATGGTCAGAGCACTGCCTTGTATGGTAGCTCGCAGCCATCAGTGTGTGTGAATGAGAGGCAAAATGCTTTGGATAAAAGCACTGTATAAATGCAGCCGTTCACCATCTTAGTTTCAACATAAGTACTGTTGAGGCTGATGGGAATGTCTTTAGTTTGGTCATATGATTTTTTCCTTTTATAAATGTAATTTTTAATTTGTCTAGTAAGTGTTGGACAAATTAAAATTGTGTCTGTGGTGGCAGCCAGCCACTAGTGTGCCATTGTCTCATGCGTGAAAAGCTGGGGAAAATCCCATAAACATTACCAGATACCAGATTTTTACATTTTTACTTACATGTTTCCTCAAACCACCTCTTTCTCTTCATTAACCCCTGTTCTGCACAACTTGTAAATGTAGTTTTATAAGCTGTGGGACAAAGAAAAAGAAACAAGCAGCTTCCAGTTAGTTGATAATTCAATCTGGAATCAGAGGAAGGAAAAGAAGACAGAGAGGGCGAAATACAGAGAAAATGAGGCGTTACATTTCGGGGGAAGAGATAAATTGGGAGAGAGACATGCTCACTCTAATCTCCACAACGGGGACCTGCTTACATTATTTTCGGCATGTCTTATTGATAGTATTCACACTGTACAACATCCTATCAGGTAATATCACAGTCTTTGAAGGATTAGCAGGAATAAGAGGGGTTTTATTCTGTTTTGTGGAAGGGATAATTCCTCTGAAATATTCTAACATTTTCATACTAATATGGAAATGGATTTGAACTTTTGGGGGGGGGGGTTTATCCTGAGGTTTCTTCAGGGCACAATGGTAGAAGAGTGGATGATTTCAGTGATTGAAAGAGACAGACAGAAACAAATAGAAACAGGCGCTTCATTGTGGAGACAAGCGGGTTTCAGCAAAAATGTTATGCAATAAAGCCATCTTGCTCGTTTTTTCTCAGCACAAAAGAGTGACTTTCAAGGCTTTTGATTTTTGTCACCCTCTCTCGAGCTACATGAGTTAGCTTTATCTTACTAATGTTAATGCCACAGTAGTTAATACAGGGGCTCTAGATAAGCCACAGCTCCACTATCTTGTTATTCCTTTTTCATAGAATGCAAATAAGAGGATAATAACCCCGGATATGATCCGCAGAGATAGTTATTGTTCTCCAATTGTTTTTGGTCCCGAGTCAAAGAACAGAAAAACACCTCTTGTTTGTTTCCGCGATATCCCCCGCTGTTTTTGTTTTGCTAATATGGATATCTGGAAAGAAATGAACTCCTATGTGAGACATACCAAACACTGCAATGAAAACATCACCTTGTTAAAAGACAATATTGTTCTCAATTAATGAATCAATTAACTTATCTAACTGCCAGGCTACTGTATATAAATCATTCATTAGCTAACCTTCCAGTGTTATCTCAGTGGTCCAATAGGCGTCCCCTGTCTCAAGGTTGATCTGCACAGAGGATGGACAAGAGGCAGCTGCCCATCAGTCTCCTGCTACAGTGGGCCATTAGAGCACAGCCTGTGTTTGTGTCTATGTGTTTGTCATTTACAGGTTTAATTAGACAGTGCTGTTAATGGAGGAGATGACTTTGGGGCCGTGGATGAATGACACTCCGTCATCTCAGGCAGCAGGGCCACAATATGTTTCACTAAGAGTTGAGGAGGGGAGGGAAAGAGAGGAAACTACGGCAGAGGAGTGGAGATAAAGCAGAGGGAAAGAGTGAAGGGTGAAGGGAGGGTCATATTGGTATTATTTATGAATGGATGGTTCTGTGCGTGTGAAAATGTGTATACATGTGTGCGTGTTTGTGGGTGAGTGTGTGTGTGTGTTTGTTAATGGAGCCCCATACTGTATCTCTGTTGGTCCAGGTCACCTGCCGTTCCCTCTGTTGTGTTAAGGATTATCCCAGGAAGTGAATTGGAGCAACAGTAATGTGAAGCTTGCCTCTTACTGTAAGCCCGCCCAGGAGTACCTAACACACACACACACACACATGGTTTTCTGGAGAGGACAGACACACACAAACTCATATGCACACTAAATATGCATAATTCATCAAAGGGCCACAATGGTGACTTTGCATGTTATGTAGTTTTGCATGTTTTGGGTTGTTAATTACAGGTCACATTGCATTACTGCAGACTAAAATTTTAAAAAACCTCATAAGTTGTAGTAGCATTATGGTTTCAAATAAATCCATCATAACAGGAAAATCAATTTGCTGAGACTTGAAACTTGCTTAAGATTTATATTTTTTTCATCACAATTAATGTTGGTCTTGATTTACATTTTTTGGCAAAGCTATGTTATTCTCTGGATGGTTGCTATAAATAATGGTGACAAAATGTGATGGATTGTCTAAATTAAGTGTCTGCAAGTTAATTTCGTACTGTGAAATGAATGGAACAAGTCTAAAAACTAAAGCTGCAACGAACATTCAGTTAGTTGATTGAAAGGAAATTAATTGGCAGCTATTTTGATAATCCAATCATTTTCTTAGTTTTCTTGAGCAAGGATGCCAAACATTTGCTGGTTACAGCTTCACAAATATGAAGATTTGATGCTTTTGCATACATGATTTTGGACTACGAACAAAACATTTGAAGATGTCACCTTGGGTTTGGGCAAATTGTACAAGGCATTGTTCACTATTTTCGGACGGAAAACAATTGGCAGATAAATTGATGATGAAAATAATCATTAGTTGCAGCCCAACTTAAAAACTATGGTATGCTATGGAACATGGTATGCTGAAATGTAAAGTATTTAAGTGATTTGTATTTAATGTTTTAAAACCAATACTTTTAACATTTTGTAACAACCACAATCTAAAATCCAGCAGCACTTCTGCGATGTTGTTTTGAGTTTCACAATTCGTACAGGTGCTTACGTGCTGCCGTGCTGCACAATGAAAACATGTTTTCCTCAAAACATGCTGCCCATAAACAAATTAATTTAGTAGTTTTTGAGAATGGAAATGCTAAATATTACTAATCCAATCCCATCAATCGTAATCTTTCTTCTATTAATATTGCAAACAATAAAAACAGTGTTTTGTGATCCAAGCCAGGGAATTACACAGGACACATTTATATTATCCTCTTTTGCACACACACACACACACACATACACACATGCAGACTTCTGAACTTCCTTATAAGGTGAACATGGGATTTCTGGTAATGTCCTGGCTCCATTTTCATTTTAATCACGGCAATGGGATCAGACAAGCTGGTAGGGCGGGCTTGGTTGATTGTTCTGATTGAGTTTTCTTTGTTTGGCAGATATGTAATACAGCCTGCTTAAGAGGATTTGATAAGGAGGTTATTGTGTGATTTAATCATGTTCACTGAGGTGAACCTGCACTTGTCCACTTCCTGACAGGCAAACAGCAGCCTTGATGTCTCAGCACAGAGTTAGGACATTGAAACCATACTGCTGGTATGCCACCAAGTACTGTAGTCCATAGTTTATGGGAGGACATGTTTGTGCCATTTTTTATATTGTTCTTGAGCAATGAGTGATAATATATGTATTTTTTAGGATAGTGCACTTCAGTGTGTGTTGTCATGATGTGGTCTTGTAGTCTCTTGTTTCCTGTGTTCCTGCCCTAGTGTTTTCCCCTTGTCTGGATTATCTGTTGATTTGCTCCACCTGTTCTGTGTTACTCACCTGTGTTCATTTCCCTCGTTAGTCTGTTTCTATTTATACCTGTCTGCTCCCCGTGTGTCTTGTCGGTTCATTGTTCTATGTCGCGTGCATTTGTTCCGTGTGTTCTCTGCCAGTGTGTTAAGAAAATGAAGCGTTTGAGTTAAACTTCTGATGCCTGGTCTGCGCTTGGGTCCTCCACCTGCTCCCGCCCGTGACATGTGTGATTGGAGTTGTGAGCAGAGGGCCAATTTTTTGACAGACACATACAAATAATAATGATATGGGTTGTCAAGTTTTTAAAGGATGAGGCTGGCAATATTTTATATTTTCTCATTGTCATCAAATTCCATGTTTTCACATTCCAATGTTTCAGTCTGTCTCTCAATACTTTCTGATGTCCCATACCTGTGGCAGTCAGCACCAAGCCCATTCATCCCTACTGAAGATCTAAATTTTTACAAACGGGTCATGAGTATATACTTTAATTTTAAAAAAAAAAGGCTAAACAATTTCCTAAAACAGCAGGGCACTGTAGTTTTAAAAAAAATGTTAATCAAACAGGCCTAAATAGTGCATGTGTGAGGTACTATTTTCAGCTTCCAATTTGGTGTGCAATTGTTGGTTTTGGCTTTAGCATGGGATTTGTTGACATTAAGAAAAATATAGAATTTCTCCACACTTTCCCTTTAAGGTTTTGCTCCCACAGACGCACAGGTTGAAGGGATAGTGTAGGATTTGGACGGTTGGATGTCTGGATGGGTGGTGTTTGGTGTGTGTGTGTGTGTGTGTGTGTGTGTGTGGGGTGGGGGGGTCTTTAACATTTTAATGTGAAACTGGATGTTAGCAAAGATGGATTAGTTAGAGAAACATCCCTAGACAGATTATGGATAAGCAAATGTCATAAGGATAAACTATGTCATGTACAATGCACGTAAGACGAAAGCATTTTGAGGTAAACTGAAAATTGACATGTTTGAATGTCTGCAGTGTTAACTGTTTCTGTTTTAAAATGGGCATGACGGCAAAAAGTAACATAAAGTATATTATTTAAAAAGCATACAATTTTTCTATTTTAGTCGTTCATTGTATACCTACCACACTCACATAAATGACAAATGTGGCCACCAAGGTGAAAAAGCACTGTGCTCTAAATATGTCCATAAGGGTTTCCTGATATCTAACTGGTCTTGCCGTCTGCCACTGGGAGGATTAAGCAGGCTGAGGTGGTGGGGTGACCCCCTTCCCCTGATGTTCACTCTCCCTCTTACATTTTCACTCTCTGCTCCTCATTAACACCAGTAAATAAACAGTAATCATCTGAAGAAATAATCATCACAACTAGATGGATTCATCTACAGTCACTTCGGTATTGCAGAGACGAAGCAAAGCAAACTTCATAATGTAATTCAGTGTGTACGTGCTACTGTGTGTGTGTGTGTGTGAGAGAGAGAGAGAGTGAGAGAGAGAGAGAGAGAGAGAGTTAAGCCTAGCATTAGCTTTGCTCAGTTTGTTGGTTTTCCTCCATCAGCAGCAGTATTATTTACATGAGTCCCAGCGGGGTGCCTGCTCCTGGTCCAACACTTCAGCTGGTAGGAAATATCATAAATGCATCTTTTTACAATTTGACATGAACAGATTTCGAGAGAGTGGGTATGGAATTCCTGGATGTAAGCATTACAATATTAATTCAATTAAATTCAATTCAGTTTTATTTATATAGCGCCATATCATAACAAAGTTATCTCAGGGCACTTTTTCATATAGAGCAGGTCTAGACCGACTCTTTATATTAATATACTTTTTTTTTAAAGTGTACCCTTAATGACTTAATCCTCTCAAAACACACACATGAATTACTACTACAGTGTGCAGTTGCTGCATATCTGCTAAACTATTTCATGAAAATTCCTCTAAAATATTTCCTATCTCATGGCATTTTGGGCCTATACCGACTGCACAGAGGCTTTGTGGCTGACTTGCTGGCTTGTTGAGTGTGACTGGTTGGCTTAGCGTCAGCTGTTGGCCCAGCCAGGCTCAGCTCAGATTGCTCCAGATTAGGAGATGGGGCACTCTGAGAGCAACTATGATCCATATTAAAGCTGCATAAAATGAAAATTGCAAAGATTTAGAGGCGGATCATAGGTCACAGAGAATTTAATCACAACCTGGCAGTGTGTGTGTGTGTGTGTGTGTGTGTCTGTCTTTGTGTGTGTGCATGCAACTCTCTGCATAATACAGAGCACATAATGACATGAGGATTATTGATGTAGGCTGTATTTACTTATCAACCCAGTGTTCAGAGATGTATCACAAATGTTTTATCAGTGCAGCAGTTCCTGTCTGTCATGGCTACCCAACAGCTTGATGATGCATGAAGACTGTGGGGGGTGGGGGGGTGCGTGTGTGTTTTAAACTTTGGAGACAAATGTGATGTGTTCACAGACAAAAAAAAAAACTAACAAAAAAAACTAACGGACATGCATTTGTTCTGGGTTGGTGTGTGAGTGGGCGAGAGAGTGTGTGTGTGAGCACAGCCGGGGATGATACTGTTCCAGTGTCCTCAACACTTGTAATCCCCCTAAAGCTTTAAATACTGTTACTGTGTATTCAAAGGGTAGTCTAGTAATAGATAGCTGCACAGAGGTCCTAAATGTTTGGTTGTACAGTTACATTTAAACTACATTTTCTGTAACATCATACAAATCTTGCCTACCCATCCCTTCAAAACTATTCATTGGATCTTACATAACTCTAACATTAACTTTTTAATTTCACACTAAACTCCTGACAATTATTCAGGATATGAGACTCAACTTTGGCATATAGATATAATGAACATTTTAAGTGACAAGACAAAAAATGTGAACACGTACTCTGTAAGTCTTTACAATGTATTTGTATTGGTGGAAAGTAATTATTACTCAGTTACAATTTAAGGATATTTGTACTTTAATTGAGCTTAAATTATTGTACTTTTTGTGCACTACATTCTTTTGACAACACATGCAACCAATTAATTAAATAAGGGAAATTGTTGTAGATTAAACTACCCAATAGCACAAAAAGTCCTCGACCAGCCACAACATTATCTTTAGACATTCATGCATAAATAATTACAATCCAATACTATAAAGACAGTGGCTATTGTTCATAATGAGTATTTTTATTTTAATGCTTACAGTAAGTCCATTTTACTGATAATATTTCTGGACTTTCACTTCAGTAAAATATTAATGCACTTGTACTTGTAATGGAGTATTTTTACATGGTGGTATTGCTACTTTTACTCAAGTAAAAGATTGGAATACTTCCACCACTGTGCATGTTGCTAACATGGTCAAAGTACAAAATGCTCTTAAAGAGGTAGCTTTTGTCGACCTCCTTTACAGTATTGGTAATAAAAATCTTTATATTCTTTATAGTGTGTTGTGAATGTTTTCAGTGTATGCGTGTGTGTTAAGAGCGTGTGTTTGCAGCCATAAGCTATGTCTGCTTGAGAAACCTGACAGAATTCATGACTTGTGCCCTATTTGTGCTCACCTGTATCTGCGTCTCTGCTACATCTAAACACATATGATGTTGCCTACAAGAATATCATTAAATCACTTTTATTGTCTCTTTCTCCGGTTTTGTGCAGGTTTTTCTTGCATGTCTCTTTTCTGTTAGCTGCTTCCTCCTCTCTTTCTTCCTCCCTCCCTTTTCTTCCATTCCATATTTTTAAATCCCTCTCCAAGAGCACATTGTGAGTGTGTGTGTGTCTGCATGATTGTCATACACACAAATGTGGATGCACACACATGCACAGAACGCAGACTTAGATCGAGCAGATGGTGACCGTATTCGTTTTTTCCCCGACTAACATTAACCATTCATTATAGACAGCATACTAAGCCAATCCCACATCCTCCCCCATGCAACACGTACACACACATCCACACACGCATACACATAATGTCCAATAATTTTTCCATTAGCCCAGTGACGGTCCCAAAATCTTGCGCGCCCCTCAGTCAGTGTTGATACTCTCTCCTTCCAGACGGTCCCAGCTCTGCTCTGACTCAATCTGTTGACATTTCTGATGCCGTCCCCATGACTCAAATTTCTCCTCCTTCACTTCAGCAACCCACAACAGGAATGAGGAGCATCTGACGATTCCCTCTGCCTCCCCTTCCATCCAATCCTGCTTTTTTTTTTTGTCTTTGTTCCTTCCACTTTCACTGTCTGGCTTCTTCTGGCAACTTCCCCATAAGTAAGAGACACAATCACTCTGTTTTCTTCCTTTGTTTCTCTTTCCCACTGTGTCTCATTTACCTCCTCTCTTCATTTCTGTCTCTCTGTAATCAAATAGAAAAAAAAAGATAAATCAGGTTTAATCTCTGGCTTGAAGAAAAGATAAACATTAATTCACATCTGTCCATACAAATGTTTACCGCTCATATTTCAGACCTCATTAGGACCCTGCTGTTAAGCTTCATGCTCACGGTTATGTACATGCATGCTGCAAGAAAAACACATTCAGAGAGACTAATGTGTGTGCAAAAATGTGATTTTGTGTGTGCTTGAAGACATGCACGTTCACCTCCTTGCATGCCTCACCTGCAGTGAAAGCCATCTGAGGAGGTTTTGGCCCTCTGCCTTTCTGTGTGGTCTGAAGGGTGCAGAGGCAGAGAACTCTTACACACTTAAACTAATGAGAGTTTTAGATGCAGTCAGAGAGCAGTGTGAGTTAGTGTTCCTCAGCCACCCGCTGGACATCAATCGCCTTACGGCCTGAAGGCTTTACTCAGTTCCCTTTGCTAAACTGCACCCATCGCTGCCCTTTACCCCCCACCCCCCACCCCCTCACACACACTCACACACACTCACACACACTCACACACACTCACACACACTCACACACACTTCAACAGACCCACATGCACTGACACAGTCGAGACAACCTGAGGAGTCTAAACCTTCTGTGATCTACACCAGAAAGAAATGTATCCACATAGTCTGCAGCAAGCTCCACCAGAGAGAAGCAGGTATGAGAACAGAAGACTCCGCTTTTACATGACAATACTGGGATTTTGCTGCATACAAGATGTGGACACAGCAACATGAGCAGCTGTAAAAAAAAAAATTACAGCTTAAAGGTACCCTGTGGAGTTTTTGACCACTAGGGGTGCTATGGAGCAGTGTTTTTTACAAGTGGATTCTTGTTTTGTTTGTATCTTGCAGACAAGCGAGTATGCGAGCAAAGCAGTACACGTTACTGCCACCGCTTTCAGCTTTTCTGCTGATTGACAGTTGCTGGCGATAACGCACAAAAAAGCGTAGGAAAGGCAGTGAAGAAGAAGACTACAAGCTAGCAAACTTGAATCTAAACAAAGCATCAGAAAAATGGCTTTGCAATTGTTTTATGAGGATGAAATGCATTCAACATGTTTGTTATGCCTCAAGAATACACAAAATGCTTTTTGGTGAGTAACACTGAATGCAAACATAACTTTGTTTACAGGGGAAATCCACAGAGCACCTTTAATTTTATTTGAAAGCTTAATGCGCCACAATCCAAAATTCAAGATGGTAAATGTTTTGTTGACACTAAGTCAGTGAGGTGTTGAGTCAAAGTCGATAGTGTGTTATTGTATTTTAAGATGTTCATAGGGTCTCTTTATTTTGGACATAATGACAGACAAACCATTGCATTGTGTTTTATCTCATAAAGACGACAAATTATGGCCCTTTATCAGAGCAACAGTCTCAGAATTTTACCTATTGTATCTTGTTGTACTATATTGTGCATATATTCATATTTTTTGTCCATCTTTTGTCCATTGTAACACAAATACAGAGTGGAACCTTTAGATTTTGGTTTTATTGAGGTGGGATCACAATGTAAGATTCAAACTGTCAGTATCTTTTTCATTGCACATTTATTTGATATTAACCACACAAAGGCCATGAACTGATGACAGAAGTTTCTATTAATTCATTCATTAGCTGGAAGATTATGATACCTGCTGATATAACCTCAGAAAATAACAGGAAGTTTACAGAAAGCCACAAATAAATATAATGTGTTTGCCTGTGTGCCACATACATCACAGGTGTGTCAACGTGTATTTCTGTCCTTAAATATTTATTTTGTCTGCCGTGTCTACATTTGGTGCAAAATACAACCCCTCCCCTAAAATACTGTAAAGACAAAACGCATTAACAGCACCCGTCTGTCCTTTTGTCTCCTCTCCATCCAGCTCTTCTGTCAGTCACCCCGGTGCCCTAAAACTGTCCTAGATGACTTAATCTACAGGGCGACAGTACTCCAGAGAGGCTGGTGAGTGAGGACGGTCTCTGTGTGCTGTAAGGGGATTGCTGTAATTACTGGGATCTGTGCACCGTATTTATCTTTTCAAGGGACGGGTGATCCTGCCATAAAAAGCCCAACATTTGGCAGTTAACTAATGCACACCATTAGATTGATTGTGCTGGATTTGTGTTTGTGTGTGTATGTGTGGGTCCCATATTTCCCTACTGCTGTCATGCTCTGCGATGTGTGTTTAATAATGCTTGGTTGTTCTCTGTAATCCTGATTAAATGGGGGTTAATGTGTGCCTGTTATACTTTTTCACAGGCTCTCCAACCATGACCTTCTACGACTAAAGAGTTTGCACAAATGAACTGGCTTATGAGGCATGATTAGACAGAGGGAGATGCAGCGAGACAAGGCAGAGGTACAAGGTTCAGGTTGCATCAATGGGTCTGTCTGTATTTGCTGTCTTGATGTCTCACTACGTGGGAGCAAGAGAGACAGAACGACTGACATTTTGTTGCAAAATAAATAAAAACCATTGTCTGTTATGCTCTCTTCTTGAACATAAACCTCAGCAGCTATCAAAATCTGACATTAGGAGTACAATAAAAGAGAGAAAATAATGAAAGAAAAATGAAATTATCACTCTTCTTGGATGTGGCAGAGGAACAAACAGATTGACCACGCTCTTCTTTCCAAAATCCTCCCCCGTGCAGGCAACATGTTCCTCACGTCCATCTTGGCTGTTTTTTCAGATATTTGGTGTCAGTGTGTGTGTCTGTGTCTGTGTGTGTGTGCGTACGTGTAAATGTGTGCATGGGTTTGAGTGTGCGGGTTGTGAAGACGGAGGCTGCACCAGGCTGTCCAGCCTACACACAAACCGTCCCGTCGTTAAATCACCTTACTGTTCCATCCACCATCCACTGCCCTGAGCATGTTTTTTCATTTGATGTGTGTTTTGGTTGAAATGAAAGACACACGGGGAGAGGAGAGTGAAAATAAAAATGCAGGGGTATCGAGAGCGGATGCATCAACATTGGATGTCAAAGTAACTTCGGACTGTGTTCTCTTTGCGTTAATAAAACAAATTTTTGCCATCTTTGTCACTTAAAACTCTCTTGCACACACACACACTCTCATTTAATCTCTCTACTCTGTCCCCTTTCTCCCACTTGTTCCTTATTAATTTTTATGTTTCTGACCTCGGAAACGGGCATGAGTACACAGATATATTACAGTAATTATCTAATTTTACAGTGCCATTAAATGTCACTGAAATCCAGAGTTATGGCATTAATACAATAAAGAGGGTTTGGGCCACGGGGATGATAACTTAATACTGGACCTGTCTGTAACAAACTGTCTACTATGGATATTTGCCAGTTTTTGAGTTTTTTTATCAACATAGTCGGTGATAAAATAAATCTATTAATTTTGGGTGGAAATGTCAGATACAAAGTAGAATATGTTGAAAGTTTCAACAGTAAAATGTAAAGTTCATTAAATTGCATGTGTGCTATTCAAACCAAGCATAATCATAGCACAAAACATACATTTCACGTCTTCATTTCTGTATTCAGACAACTACGTTTTCCACCAGAATTCAGATTTACAACATATTATATTTAGATTCTCCTCATTTTCCCGGATCCTGGCCGGCAATAGTGTTATTTACTGTGGCTCTGACTGAGGCACATTTGGGAGCAGTTCAAATTCAAAGCTGTGCCAATCTACTCGTTCCTTTTTTTGTCTTTTTTTTCACCCCCCCTCCATCGCCCTCTATTTCTCTCACTCACTCTCCACTCTTTTCTATGTACCTATGTCCCAGTAGATGGAGATGTGAAATATTTAAACACACTTTGTTGTTTGGGGACAATGCACTTCAGCAGATGGGCCATCGCCGCACAGACCCCGATGTATGCAAATCTCCATACAAAGCAGCCCAGGATGTTTTCAATATAACACAAGTGCCTCAGGCCCTGTTTTAATCCCTCTTTACCCGCAGCCAATGCACTGTTTCATCCAGTCAAACGCCTTAAGCGCTATGTCAACTTGGACATCTGGCCACATAACTGAACCCAAAAAAAAAAAGAAAAAGTGTGCATGTGTGTCTGGAAGGGAGCATGTTTATGGAGGGTTAGAAGGAGAGATAAAGGTGATACAGTGCATGCTGTTGGGACTGAAAGATCTAGAAATAAAATTATCAGTGGCATCATTAGTGGCAGAGTACCTCAAAGGACCAGGCAGTTTCTGAGGTGGATTCTTCGCCCTCCACACCGGGGGAAACAGGTGCCAGTGTTGCTTTCTTCATTGTCTCTTAACTTGTTTTGCTGTTTTCTCACTTGTTTTTCTCACCCCCACCCTCTAGGAATAAGCAACCACAAGCACACACGCAAGCACATGTGCATATGCGTGCACAGATGCGCCAACACACACACAGTCGTGTACACAAATGTGGCACGGTAACACACGTATGCTGCCTGCAGACTTTCTGGTCAGAACACTGATTTCGGTCGTTGTGACATCTGAAGGGTGCTACAGCACAGCCAGACACCTGGATACACATGGCATCCTTCACTACTGTGTGTCAAAGTCCGTGTGTGTGTGTGTGTGTGCACGCTAGGTGTGCATTACGTGTGGGGGAAGGTGGCATAGAAGGCAGCATCTCCTGAGGGTAACTTATCAGCTTTTCCTGGATGGACCACAAGTTCAGATGCTTGTGGCAATGTTGCATGTCCTCATTGGCCTACATGATACAGAATACACATGTACATGTATGTGCGACACATCTCCATGCAAACCTACATGTGTATACCACAAGAATCATGCATTCACATGGGAGAATTAAGTCATATCTGGTGATGCAAATCCTTGTCAAAGTATATGAGGAATGGACGGCTTATTAGCTTCAATTTGTAATTAAACATGACCTTAACTCTCAGGGAATTAAGGTTGTCAAGGAAAATAAAATAGACAGCAGTTCATAATGTATCAGATTTACTAATGTTACTGAAACCAAGAGGAAATACACTATATATCACATGAAGAGGCATTCTAAAACTACCTTTCTCCTTTGTGTTTTAAATGCTCTCTGGTTTATTTGTATGAATAATAAATTTACGACAACTGCACATAATCCCAATCACAACATGCATGTAAAAATATGTTTACGCTGTTCATTATCTTCACATAATATCTGAAACAAGTTAGAAAAAGGCTTTAATAAATAGACATTGAACTGTATTTTCACATCTGCTTTGATAAATAAATTGCCTTTTGTTTTCTTGAGTAGAAGGCACTGACTTCTAATTTATCTTGTAAATTGGAAGACATTAAATACCTGTACTTATTTACAGCTTAATAAAACATCCTTGATGACAATATAGCAAGACACAGTGCTTAAAATGAGGAGGAACATTAATGGAAAAACACATTCTTAAGCATGTTTCACTTGGATATTCAATATATTTGCTGATTTTTTATCAAATTGTAAAAATGTGTTCCGGTTATGAGTAGCCACTATATATCGGAGCTCTGTAAGCATATTCCCGTTGCACTGTGTTTGTAGCTGGCATGAGAGAGACTGCCTGCAGCTTGTGTGATGGTCTGTGGATATGTGTGGATATGTGTGGATATGTGTGGATGTGGGGTCGGGGGGGAGCTTGTGTGTGCATGTGTACTTAAACCTCAGGCCATGAAACTGTGTGTGTCTGTATGTGTGCCTCATTATGTGTATGTGGTTGCATGTTTATGTATCAGTGTGTGTGTGTGTGTGTGTGTGTGTGTGTGTGTCTAGGGGAAGAAAGAGTGTAGGTGAGTGCAGAAGACAAACCTGTCAGTTTCACAGCTGGTTTCTCTGGCTGCAGGGCTCAGGCCGGAGCAGGGTGACACTCAGCATCACAGCACCACAGCACAGGGCCTGGAGTAAACACACCATCATATACTGTAGGCAGATGTACACACACACACACACACACACACACACACACACACACACACACACACACACACACACACACACACACACACACCTTGGTAGGTTGCCCTCGCCCGTAAGACCAAGAGACCAGTGAAACACACCACCTGAGCAAGTCATCATATCTTGTCAAAGATTTTTTTTTTGTTTTTGGCTGGATGGAGGTGTGAACAACATCACAGACCAGATTGCCTGGCAATGGACTGACCATCATGTTGTAAGGAAGGGGTGGGGGGGTTGAGAGGAATAACAAGAGAAAAGTATAATGTTAGATGAGAATTCTTTTTATTAGTGCTGTTGAAGGACGGAGCTGGCTTGTCTCCCTGCATCATAAGCTACAGTTGCTTGATCGGGACTATCATGGCCGCTCTTGACGCATTATTGATGATAGAAGTTGATGTGGACTATTAGCTGGATTGTCCCTTCCTGCGTCAAGAGGGGACGGTGCTCCCATCCTTTGGTCTCATTTCGGGACTCGCTTCATAGTGTGTTCCCGAGCGAAGTGGACTCTCTGCGGGGAAAAGAGCCTTAGGCAGTCCCCCCACCCCCTACCCCTCCCAACCAAAGCACCCACCCAACACACACACACACACACACACACACACACACACATCCTCCACCATCCCCACACATTTCCATCTCCACTAAGATGGAAGTGATGGCAATTTCTTCAGGGTATTTAGAGGATGTTGGCCCTTTTTTTTTTTTAGTTCTCATAACCAGTACAGTTTGCAAGCCAAAAGCACATAAAGGTACGACAAAAAAGGACCGTTTTAGCACTAAAGGTAAGAGGCATATTCATCCACAACATGCAATGTTAAAGTGATAATTGTGATTCTATAGAGAGCTGATGAGCACAGGTATGGTCAGAAAAATAAACAGCCACATTGTGAATTCTGTTGACATTTTGGGGAGAAAGACCCTAAGTGGAGTCAATTATAAAAATAAAGGAAAACATGTTGACAGGAGCAATGAAACTGTGTTTTGACTGCTGCTGTCAAGGGAGGTTGCCCTGTCTAAAGTTTACACAGCAAATGATTATGCCTCAGTGATTCTGCCCTGGATATGTGTGTGTGTCTGTGTGTGTTTTTGTGTCTCTGCGCGTTTGAATGTGTGCACTCAGCGATCAGCTTCTGCTAAATACTAATTACTGAATACTTAGTACGAATGCCCTTTCTATTGGGTCCCTTTAGTATAAACATTCATTATGGCTCTTTTTCTCCTTTGTAGCCCCATCATCATTATTCCATCGCATCCCCCGAGGAGTGAGACAGAGCTGAGGCCGGGGCCGGAGCAGGCTGGGGGAGAAAACACTGTAGAACCAGAGCGCCAGGACCTGGGAATGCACACAAGTGATATTTGTGCGCGGAGATCAAAAAGCGTTTACCTTTAGATGTTTCCCTGATATGAATATTCAACATCCTTATTGAAATCTAATTTGGGTCTCCTTGTCTCAGGGGTCTTTTCATCAGTGCCTGTTGCCTGAGGCCACTGCTGATTGACAGCCAAACTTTAGTAAAGAGCAAGCAGGAAAAAAGAGGAGATCTGGTGGTGTTGGAGATGTGAGCAGTGTGAAGCTGGGGAGAGCTGGAGCAGATGAGTGGAGGGGTACTGTGGGGGGTGGGAGTGGGGGGCCCGACAGGGGTGGGGTATTTAACCTCCTCGCGTGCATGCACAAACAGAATGCTGCAGATTATTAGGAACTGTGAGTGAATATAATAAGCAAAACAGAACTATTTAACAACATTTCATCATTTTCTCTGGTGTAAAACCTGTTTAGCTCTCTCTAACCTTGGTGGTTAACAGTTATTGTTTTGTTTGCAAAGGAGGATAATTTTGTATTTCTCATTTGCAAAAATTAAGAAAGATCTGCATAGAGCTGCAATGATTAGTCAATTAGTCGATCAACAGAAAATTAATCGGCAACGATAATCGATTAACAATTTTAGTCATTTTTCAAGGAAAACAAGCCAAATATTCTCTGATTTCAGCTTCTCCAGTCTGAGGATTTGGTGCTTTTCTGTTTTATGTCATTGTAAACTGAATATGTTTGGGTTTTGGACTGCTGCTTGGACAAAATAAGGAAATTTGAAGACATCGCCTTGGATTCTGGGAAACTCTGATGGACATTTTTCACTATTTTCAGATATTTTAGAGGCTCGGTGATTAATCTTAGTCCAAAAAAGAATCCCCAGATTAATCAATAATGAAAATAATTGGTAGTTAAAGCCCTAGATCTGCACACCTGCTATATATTTAGCAAGTGGATTTTTTTTGTAACAGTCAACATACTACTATTGATTCCTGAATTTATCCTCATAATGGATATATCAAGTATACTTTTTATCCATAATCAATCATAACTGATTGCGGAAAAACACAGCAAAGGATGCACTGTATGTATTTAATTAATAATAATACATAAAAATCTGAGCAGAAATGATTAGTTGATTAATCAATTAGTCGACTGACAGAAAATTAATCTGCAACTATTTTGATAATCGATGAAACATTTAAGTAATTATTAAGCAAATACGCTTCACATTTTATGGTTCCAGCTGCTCATTTGTGACAATTTGCTGCTTTTCTTTGTCTTATGTGAAAGTAAACTGACCAGCAGCAATATGAATGTTTACTATTTTCTGACATTTTATAGACCAAATGATGAATAAAGAAAATAATGAGCAGACTGAGCACTGATGGAAGTAACTGTTAGTTGTTAAAAGACAATAAAGTAATTGTTAGACTGGTATGTTTACCATGGTCAACAGCAATATAGAAGCACTCACATTTAACAAAAATACATTTAAATTGTTATGGTTGAGTTGGAAAGATTTGCTTCATTTACACAGTTGTGAGAGTATTTCATTTGTTCTCTTCTTGTCTTAAATCTTAGCATCTGACGCTCCCTGCCAAAGGCATAACACCATATTGTTTTCTAAAATTATATTTCTAAACATTTGTTCAGTTATTTGTCTCCGTTTCTGACTGAGGACCTGTGAACTGCATAACCATTAATTTGGCAAAATAAGAAAAAAAACAACACACGAAAAAAACTCTCACTCTGACTGCAGGGAAGAGATGGGGTGCATTTGCGTCTTTGTTTTTCTGGCTTATATAATAACAAATATTAGAGGCTGAAAACAGCCTGAGCTGGCCCTCTCCTGGTGCGGCTCTGAAAACAGAAAACAAACGGTGTGACGATACAAACCGAACATACCTGTGGAGCCTATAGAAGCAGACATTACTGCAATATTAGCTTCACAAAAGTCAAGGTCAGTGCTGGATATTACTGTTCTGTAAAGACTAATATTCCTGTTGATGTTGGGGCTGAATTAAGATAGAACAAATGCCATGTACATGTACACACACACAGCACACACAAACCAACACTGTCCTCATCTGGCCAGTGGGTTGAGCATGGTTTAATGTTATTATTGCGCAGGTGTGGGTCTTGTCCCTCAGGGTTCTATTAAAATGATGCCCCTCTCAATGGCGGCTCCATTTGCTCTTTAGATTTAACACAGGCCATATGTCTAGCAGGAGGCAAACAGCTGATGGGGTTTAATTGACAGAAATCAACATATTTGGTTGTGTGTGTGTGTGCGCGCGTGTGTGTGTGCTGGTGTGCTAATGGTGGGTGTGCTTGGGCATCAGGGGATCCCTTTTAAAGGGTCAATTATGTATCAGAACAGAGTTTGGAAAGAAAGGGAAAGAAAAATGAAAGAGGGCAACAGAGAAGAGAGGCAGAGCCAGAGAGAGAGAGAGATGTTGATAGCTATAGGAAACAAGAGGAATTTATAATGGAGACAGAGAAAACTGCCACAGACTCAAAGCACAGTTTAGCATTGCAGGACATAATCAATGTAACACATCAATGTATTTCCTTCATTTCGGAGCTGACATTCTTGTCCATTCCAGGAACACCACTGTGTACAGAGTGTTAACTTCATGTTTCATCTAGCTTCACAGAGATACTGTCCCTGGCTGCAGTCAAATCATGTAAAATTACCTCTGTCACAGAGCTGATTTAGGCTCAGGAGGGGACCCAAAACAAATGAGAGTGTATCCACTGCCGGGCTCTCAAACTCAATCAAACCATGCAAGACACTGAAATAATTAGATTTCACAAACCATTTTATGCCCACTTAACAGAATATTCCTCGGATATATTATGAAAACTAGGAGAATGGTTAAAAGTAGTTCTAAGTCATAAGGGATAACCCAACATTAGGCTAACAGGCGCAACGCAATTAGCACATAAAACCTGTCAATGGCCTTCAATATCACAGCCCTCTAAGGAGTGGCAGACTTATAAAGCCTCCTGATCTACTACTACAAAGTGATTAATCCTCCACATACAATGACCAGTCTTAAACTGGGCCTCTATATCATTAGGTAGCCCTATATGGCAGTTTAGCTTTGCACTAATTAGCATTCAGATCAGGGACCGGAGACACAGCCCCTCCACCACAGAGGAAGGACATAGGATGAGATGGCGACACCGTGAAATGTCATTAACTTGATGTTAATTACTAATTAATGGGGCTATTTCATTTACATGTATCTCTGGCTCTCTGATGGGGCCTGCCTTTACTGGGTTACTCTTACCGACCGACAAGTTGGGGGAGGGTCCCCCCCCCTCCTCTACACTCCCCTTACAGTGTTTCATCTCTGCTAATTAAATAGTGGGCCACTCATCATGATTATGTCTGCTTTTACAACACCATTTTCTGTCAGTGAGAGCACTCCAATAAGTGACCGACCACCTCTTTAACACCGAGGCTGTTTTTGTATGAACTGTACATCAAAAGCCAAATTCACTGCCAACTGACTCCTGTCCACTGACTTCTATCTGACTTGTTACTTTCACTCACTTGTGACCCCCCCCATTCCCTTTCTTTTCATTGCCACGCAGCAGCCACAAGCCACCCATCTCCATGGCAACCTGAGCCGTTCGGTCCCATGAGAAGGAGTGGGTTGGGTTGACTAGCGTCTGGCCATTCACACGTGGGCAGTGCCAGCTAGCCAACATGGCACACAGCATCCTGCCATATGGTGCCACCACATACGTCCTGCTAGCTCGGACTCGGGATCTGGGCCTGTAGTGAGCCGCTGGTGTGAACAGGACAGACCTGCACTAGAACCCGTTCAGCAGCTGATCCACATGCAGAATTGGCTACTGATGTACAGACAAATGGTTCTCAGCTTCACAGTGGAAAAACCTTGCTCATTCTTGACCTGTATAGTGCATATGTGAAATATTTCCTGTAAGTTGAAAGTCAGCTAAATGAAATCTTCAAGAGATCATCATGGCACCTCATAGAAGGCCTCCGTTCTACTTGACAGAAAATGTTTGCAAAGTATTTGGAGGCTTGATGACACCATGTGCTCTCCTCATTACTGATATTGTGCTGCCTCTCTGTGGCACTGCAGAGAAAATACATGCAGATAGTGTAGCATACTAAACCCAACTCACTATTGTTGACAAAATATATTTTTATTCAAAGTTAATATATGCTTTTAAATACAACATATCTTAAAAGCATTAGAATACTGCATTTTCTTGCATTAATGTATTTTCGTTTTTCAGACTGTCAGAAGGCTTTCAGGAGCCTACAGTGAGATATGTTGGTGTTCGGAACTCCAGCTATTTCTCAGGTAAATGTTTACATTTTGGAGGATGTGAACAAAGTAAAAAAAAAAAAAANAAAAAGGGACAAGCAATGAAGGCAGTCGTAAAAAAATGCACATCTGCTAAGGCGGGTAAAACATTTGAGGAATGTGGGGCATTTTTTTGACCCAAAAATAAAGGCTAAAAAATATATTGAAGGCTCAGTATTTTATATTATTTTGTACAGTGGTCTTATGTAAATAAATTGTATATCTGAAAGGTCTAGGCATACACTTTGTGTATAATCACTACAAAACATAGAGCAGGTACAGAATCAAAGTGACAATCGGCATAGATCAGATATCAAAATAAATTATTCTATATAGTCAATAGGTTTATGCGTCTTTGTAACACATACACACATACAAATAATTTAAATATGTTTGATGAGAATAATCTTGATATATCTTTACTCTGAAAGAAAGAGAGCAATAAATCCAATTAATTTCTTACACCCCTATTTTTGTAACCACTGACCATGGCAATGTAATTAACATATTGGGCATTTCAGAAATCAAATCTGTACTGACAAAGAAAAAAAAAAACAAAAAACATTCAACTAAAGGACACACTTCTAAGTGTTTATAAAAAACATCCAAGACAACGTAAGCCTACGTGCATTTGTATGTGAATAGCAATAATATAAGTCACACAGAAGCAACAAAACTCCTACAAAGAAGAAAAAAAAAGTAGCGGTGTACAATGATCAATAACTCACACTGTGTGACCACAGTGAGCACGTCTTACAATTCTCTCATTGCTTAAATCAGGCACAAAATAATAAATGCATAGATTCAAGATACACATATCAAGTAAGCGTCTAGATTGAAAATGAAATCTTATAAATTTAAAACAGAAACTGTGCTGTGAACGCCAAAGCTAAATGCTAATCACCCAACCACTTCAACATTCATCCAGAGCTATGCACCTAGCTTCATGTTGCTACATACTTTGCAGTAATAGCAATACAGCAAATGTCCTCCAGTGCCTCAACTGTATTGAATCCAGGACATAATTTTTAAATCTCTCACCTGTCACGCAACATTCATCACGTCAGTGTGACACGGAGACAGAATGGAGATACACTACCTCCGACACCACCATGACAAGGGAATGGGCTCCCTCCTGTGCTACCTATCTCCTTCCCAAATACTGACATCACTTCCTGTGAAGCACCTATGTAACAATGATGTCAAGTACAATAATAAGGGTGAATCTTTTAACATACAAAAAAGTTGGAGATCCTGCATGTCTGCCTCTTTCTCCAAGATGAAAATATGGACACGTTTCTTTCCACCAATCCTGTCTCCTTAGACAGGAAGGAAGAATAAGTTAGGATTATTAGGGTTATTTATACTGCATCACACTTTTAATAACTTACTATGATTTTCTGTAATCTTACCCAATATATTTTTTTGTCTGTGATCTAATATATTTCTTTTCTAAAAAAAAAAAAAACGTTTGAAATTGACAAAAAGAAAATTAAGAAATATAAATATATAAGTAATCAAAATTAAAAAATTAAGTGAGGTATTTCTATTACATGCAATCACATGGAAAGAAAATGAAAATAATCAATAAGCTTTGGTCTTCCTACTTGAAACATATTCTTCGAGACAACAAACAGGGAGAATGCACTCAGAAAAAGCCTAGTTGCCATAAAGCTTTCCATGACCCCTTTCACCTTCCTGTACCTCCCAACTGTAATGATAAGATGAGCTTGTAACAATGGAGATGGGGACTAAAGAAGGTAAATTGTACAGGACATTAGAGCGCCCGCCAAGTAATTAGTGGCTGGGTAATGAGGTGTCACTCAGTGAGTGGGACGTACTAATAAAAGAGAGGCTGGACTCTCTCTGTGTCACCCACATGTGTCCACACCACCTCTCCTATCCCCACAGGGTAAGAACACTCCACCTTGGTCTGTCCCAACTGTCAGAGAGCTCCTGAGGCCAACACATCCATCACTCTCACAGCGCCTTTGACACAAACACACTGAATAACAATTTCCATGACTTTACTTGTTCTAAGCGACAAATGACAAGTGTAAACAGACAGCAGCCCAGCAACTGTTCCACCACCACATGCTGCACAAGCTGGGACCTGGAGGTAGTGTAGACGTTTTTCCCCTATTCCACCCTGAACTGACAGAGCATCCTCCATGCTTTTCAGTAACATTGTGCAGGCTCTGCTGTGTGCTTTTCAGTAACTGCGCAGTACTTCCTCAACCAAACACAGAGCCAATCAAAGTTTTCCAGATCATGTAATATGCAGGCTTTATCCGTGGGCCAATTGCTATCCATCGACTCGTTCTCCAGTGTCCTCCGAGCTGCTGGTTGCCCAAGGTCGTATCTCCCTTGGGAATAACATTCGAGTCCCTCTGGTGACTTGATGACTTAGATGTGTATGTTGTGGTGGCGGACCTTACTAGTGTCAATGTCGACCCGGCGGCCCTCAGCAAAGGCCAGGAAGGTGCAGAGGCCCAGCAGGTTGACTGTGGTGATAAGGGCAAACACAGTCGCCCATGAGCCTGTGGACTCGATGAGATACCCGGAGAAATACACCATTAAGACCCCTGCACAGGAACACAAACACAGTCACCATTAATATCATATTATCACACAGATATAAACAAAGCACACAGTATCTTCCATGTGATTGTTCTGTTTTCCGCAGAGAAAATGTCACAGTCCATTACATACCCCTCACAGGACCACTAACTGTCATCCTCTGTTCCCTGTATTATTCATTTCTGACACAAACTCCATTATGCTCCCTTGATGAAATATGCATGGCACATAGGAGCCAGCATGACTGACAGGACACACATCAGCTCAAAGTTTGAATTTAGAGAAGTGCATGAATTATTTCACTTAATAGACTGGCGATGGCAAAAACAGTAATTTAGCAACTGCTGGTAAAAGATTAATCGCAGACATTTATTCTCAGTTTCTTCTCAGTGTCTGTGCCTGAAATTACAAAAACTCACCCGAGAAAGCACCACATGTATTCATAACACCTGTAAAAGATATGCAGATACACACATGTAAAATTAAAAAAATGGCATTAAAAATTTCACATATGGTTTAAAAACAATTATCTGTCAGTGCTAAAATGTTTCGTATTAAGGAAGATTTTAAAAACATTTTCAGAAATTCTGGAAATATATATATATTTTTAAAATTACCAAATAAAGCTCCAGCACAGGAAGGAGCAAGATCTTGAACATTTACAGATACACCACTGTAAAAGAAATACACATTAGGGCGTTACACATTAGAAATATTGGAGTAATAATAGTGGAACTTTGTGATTTTGTCAACATCAGAAGAGTTGTTTTTACACCATTTATACATTTTTTGGAAAATTACATTATAAAACATTAACTGGGAAACCAACTACTGTGCTCCACAAATATTAAGAATGAGACCTGTATTTCAGATGCAATACCCAACTCCATATTGAAGAAAAAAATTAACTAATCTCAAAAAAAAAAAAAGAAGACAATTCTAAATTGTAGACAACTTTTAAAAAGACACACGGGAAAAAAAAAAAAAAAGCCCCGAACAAGAACAACACAGAAAATCACGAGGTCATACAGTAGGTTTTATCACACCACACAGCTTAATGCTTCCTCATTCTTGCAGTCATGTTTCCACATCGCTTGGTTCTTCTCGGTAGCGGCACACCCGCCATTGTTCACCCACCCCTTCTTAGTATACAATTGTGCGCCAACAGCATAATTTGGGACTTTATGCCAAAAAACTGACGTGTTCACTGGAAGAGGTGGTGGGATATTTAGCCCTGTAATGTCTAAGAGGTTACTGTCCTCATAGCGATGGGAATGAATGTAATCAAACAAAACACAAAACTGACAAACTGACCCTTGGGGAACACCACATTTAAATTAAAAAAAGAAAAAAAAAAGGTGCTGGTTTCAGGGCGAGAGACAGGGTGTAAGGACAAGGTGCCGGTACCTGTGACTGAAGGTGGTGAGGCCCATGGTGGCAGACACAAATGCTACAGCCCAGGGGAAGGTGGTGTTGCCACATAGAAGAAGGGTAAACACACTGGACACACCCATGGAGAAAAACTAACAGAGGAATGAATGCACACAAAAACACATAAATCAAAATTTTACATAATTCATTATGTACAAGTGTAAAGAGGACATTCATACACTTTGGACTGAGCGGGAAAAAAATCCACAATGACACTAATCTGATAACATACACACAGAATAATAATGAGAATGTCAAATATTGTACCTGCATCAACTTCCTCACTGAGGCTGTATCGAAGCCTGTGGAGATCAAGAGAGAAATTAGAATATAGCAGCTTTATCAATAAAAGTAATTCTGATATCTGTTCCTCAGTTGGGTGCCCTACCTTGACTGATGAGGTGGTCAGATAAACAGCCACTGAAGAGGGATGAGGGTATGGCCACCAACCAAGGAATGACATTGAACACCCAACCCTGGAGGGACAACATATGTTCTGGATGTCAATGAACTTGACCAGAAACTGTAGGGAACATCGATTGTTAGGTCATTTCTTGCAGTGTGTTAGATACTTGTCTGGTTGTTTTGTAGTTGGGCAGTTGGTTAGTCAGTTGGTCTACCACTTTGGTCCAGGCTGAAATATCTCATCATCTAGTGGATGAATTGTCATGAAATATTGTCCAGACATTCATTGTTCCCAGAGGAAAAATCCTACTGACTCTGGTGATCCCCTGACTTTTTCTCTAGCGCCACCATCCGGTTGACATTATTGTTATTTTTTAGTGAAATGTCTCAACAAATATTGGATGGTTTGCCATGAAATTTGAGATATCAGACATTCATGGTCCCCAGAGGATGAATCTTAATGACTTTAATCTCCTGATTTTTCATCTAGGGCCACCAGCAGGTCAACATTTTTATTTATCCAGTGAAAAACTCTATCTACCAGGTGGATTGGCACAAAATCCTCTACAGACATTCATGGTTTCCAGGCAAAGCATCATGACTTTGGTGATCACCTGGCTTTTCCTCTAGCACCACCATGAGGTCAAAATTGGAATTTGTCCAATACTTTGGTTTATGACCAAATACCTGCAAAACTAATAATATTCCCATCGGCCTCAGCTGTACTTTGTGTTTAGTGCCAAATAGCAAATGTTAGCATGATAACATGCTAAACTAAAATGGTGAACATGGTTAATGTTATACCTGCTTAACATCAGCATGTTAGCTGTAAGAGTGTTAGCATGCTGGCGTTAGCATCGGCATGGCTGTAGACGCTTTGTCTTGTTAAATAAAGGTCCAGTCTTTCTTGAGTTTAACCCTTGCGGCCGTTTTATTTTTTTTTCCTGTAATCTTGGGGTCAAATATGTAATCAAAAGGAAAAGGTAGGCTGGTTACCTTAGCATCGGGGAAAGTGTCCTTAAAGAATGTTGGCAGCCACGACAAAAGAGTGAAGAAGGTGCTCGCTGTGCAAAGGTGCGTAACAATCACAGCACTGGTCAGAGAATGAAGAGAGAGAAACAGACAAATAAGTGCATTGAAACTATATCTGTCTCTACATACTGTTGGTACACCAAAGGTTGCCCAGTGTTGTTAACAAAGACAATGGCCCATTTCTTTGAGCACTGTCTTGTGATTTCACAGAAGCTTGTGCCTGTGCTACTTGTTTGACAGGAGTTTGTGAATATTTGAAGGCCATAGTCATCAAACTATCCTCTAATCCGTTACTCTCAAGGTGGATCAGATACATGAAATAAAACCATAGAGTTTCTCCATGTCACTGGAAATGGAGGATATCAGTTGGATTACAGTATATAAATATCTAGGCCACAGGGAGAGACTGGAAGGACATGGAAGAGCTCAATATTAGAGACATTAACTGACAGCTGAAGCAAGCAGAGACTAGGCTCGCTATTCTAAAATCTGGTACATATAAAAGCTGGATCTTAGTCTACAGAAATGTTTGTATTAGAGAAACGTCCTTACTAAGTTCTGTCAAGACTGAGATATGTTTTATACATTTCTACATCCTTCCTCTTAAATTATTTTTCTAAATTTCAAATTTTCTGGATAAGCCCCTAACTCACATTCCATGGTTGGAAAACACATGCAATAAACTAGACTTTCAGAGTTAGGATGTTCCTGTAATATACTCACAGGGTTAGAGTAGAACTTCCTGTCTCAAACTGCTCATTCATCTGAATATGAGAACAAACAAACAGCTATGCCTATGCACAAAGGAGCAACACAGAGTACAAAATGCGCACATACACACAGAGGCTTGCACATGCACTCAAACACACACACAAATGCACACTTTCTTTATCTTTATCTCACCAGACTGCAGGTTGTTTGAGGAGCCGTAACCAATGTCTTTTGGACAGTTTGGACTGGGGCCCACTACTTCCCAGTGACTCCAGGGTGATGATAGGCCCTGCAAACACAGATGAACACAGGCACATGAGCATACAAGGAGGACACTGATTCCAATTATACAAATATGCAGCCACAAGATAGGAGCATGAGCTATGACACTGCAGATACTGTCGACAAAGTTAAAGCCTCCCTTGCCTTCTCCTTTGAGCAGATATTTCCACATGCAGTAGCCCCACAGGACTGAGAGGAGACCAGACACATAGAAAACGCTCTCCCAGCCATACAGGTCCAACATGAGGGAGCCAGCCCCTCCAATCACCAGAGTGCTTGGGGGGGAAAAAATTACAACAAGACATGACAAGTCACACAAACACACCCTTACAAGATACTGTAACAAGATACACAGTAAAGTACTTCATTAGGCATGAACATTGCATGAGCTGAATGAGCTTTTAAATGCTACCAGGTATTAAAAGTGATTGTGGTATCACAGAAGACAGCTTTCAAATGAACCCCTTCTCTTTTACTTCAGTGATTTTCTAGGAGAAACACTCATCCATTCTCCATTTATTGCATAACACTTGGCTCACCCCAGGTAGGAGCCACTACCCACGGTGCTCATGAGGAAACCTCTCTCACTTTCCACCACCTTTTGAGAGCACAGGCTCGCCAGAGAAGGGTAATGAACTCCTAAAATCGGAACACAAAAAAGAATCGGTTAATGTTTAGAAAGAAGAAGAAGAAGAAGAAGGATAAACAGGGCAATAAAAGTAGGCTTTTCGCCACCTCATCTGACAAAACAAATGTATCAATCTAAGTGGACATGGTAGATTTTTAGAGCAATGTGAATAACACAGCAAATTTCTTGGCAGGTGCTGAAGATGTTGAAATCCAGGAACATCCACACCTATGTTTTGTAACAAGAGCTTTCTGTCAATACTGTTCCTCCCACCAAATAAACAAAAGACAAAGCAACAAAGTAAAGATGGCTGTGCCACAAACTAAACATGTTGTAATTCATACTGGTCACCAACAGAGGTCTATAAATGTCATATTGTTATTCAATAAATTAAATTGTCATCCATTTCCTCTTTAGATAAAATACAAATTAAAACTTTTTTCAATTTAAAGTCGGAAGTCTTGCAAAAAGGCCTGTGACACTACATAAAACCTTACATAAAACAGACAAGGATCTGGAATCTGGAAAAACTGAGCTAATATAACAGACGTTGTCTTTCAAGCAGATGCCTTAAAAGAGAATGCAGTAAAAAAGTGACAAATGACAGACATTTAATCATAAAAGAAAAGACAGACAACACACTCAACTGACTAGGACTTTGACAACTGTTTGTGCGCTTTCATGTTGTCTGCCTGTATCCAATTCCCCTAACACAGACAGCAGACTTTTGAATAAGTTGAACAATTATACCCTTTCCAGGCCTTGAGCAAAGTGTACACACATTTTAACAGTCTTTCAAAAGTCGCCCATCTCACCTTGCAACAAGCCCATGAGGAAGCGGGCCAGTGTCATGGAGAGGATTGGCTGGGAGCAGAAGTGGGCCAGGATGGGGGTGAAGGCTGTCATCGACCCCCAGGCTGTTGCAGACAGCAGGAGGACCTTCTCACCTCCCACCCTGTGGACACAGAATGAAGACAGTCTGTATTAGCTTTAACTTATATGGTATGCTTAAATCACCTAAAGGGTGTGAGACAACTTTGATCTCTTGGATGATTTGTAACACCAGGGAAATATAGAAAATAGTAATTCTGTCAAAATATTATCTTTGTTACACATTTTGTAAAAGTAAAATAGGGCATTGTGGATGTTTTGTAAGATACATACTGACAGACTGAGCATTTTGAGGAATCATGTTAGACTATTAACTTTGGGGTGACAATTCTGGAGTGAATAAAACTCTTCAAATGCATAAGCTGTTTATGACACTGTGAGCATACAAGAGAAAACATCTGTATTTATTCACTGCATTATCGGTCCGGAGTGGGCAAACACAAATGGGCGGATTGCGTCACTGCCAGTAATGCTCTCATGCAGATGACACTTGGCGAGATGGAAGCTGAAACAGGTGCCAACCAGAAAGCACAAGAGAATTCTGTTTTCTTGGCCCACTGTTATCTCACAAAATCATTACTGTTTGAGCTCAAATGTTTCCCCACCGGTCACTGACGTAGCCTCCGAACACCTGGGTGAAGCAGTAGCCCCAGAAGAAGCTGCCCAGCACCATGCCGGACTCCCTCTTGCTCCAGTTGAACTGCTCTGCCATGCTGACGGCGCAGATGGGCATCGCCACACGGGCACAGTAGAGGAGGCATGTCCCAAGCAGCAGCACAACCGTCCAGACCCTCGCCACTGGCCTGCACAGGAGAGAAGCAGAATGGATTGAGCTATCTAGGTTTGTTAGGCAACATCTGGGGACAAACTTTGGACTTAACACCAGTTGATAGGGGAAGTCTTAGGTAGCTGGGGGAGGCAGTAATTCCCTCCCCCAGCTACCTAAGACTTCCCAGTTTGGCTGCACTGTAAATAAAGGGGCTTCTGTCTTCATTCGGGTTAGGTTTAGGGTTCATACATGTAAGTTATGGTTTAGTTAAATCTATAGAGAATAAGTGCAATATCCTCAAAAGAAATTAAAAACCTTTAAGAGTATGGTGTCAAAACAATATAACAATTTAATGATATGTAAGATAATCCATTTTTCATTAAGGAAGCACAACTTACTTCCTTCTTCACAAACCGTTTCTGCAGCGCAGTATTTAACCTTTAATCGCCATAGATGACACGTGTCATTTTACTACCAGACACACTGGTTACAAAAACCTCTGGGTGCCTATATCCCTGAGGCAGCAGCTTAAGGGTTACAGGACAGGGAGTTGCTGCAAAGTAGGAATATGGATTTAGACTAAACACACTTCCAGTTCTCAATGGGAACCCCTGGGGACATTTGTTAGCCTGTTGAGAAGCTAAGACACGGGTAACTAAACAACCAGCACTGTTGACTGTAGGGTTAAACATGTTACCTTGACCAGTTGGTGTTGTGTTCAGGCCACTTCTTGTGACATCCAGGGACTCCAATCTTGTCAGACGGGTGGTTTTCCTTGTGACAGACCAAATCTGGACTATAGTTCTTGCCATATTTTTGAATAACTGCCATTCAACGCGAGATCAACGGCAGCCTCCTTTTAAACCGCTTCGGCAGGTTTACTTTCGATCTAGTTCCGGTCGATCAGTCAGAAAAAGTAAACGTTTAGAAACAAAACAAATCTCGTCAGAAAGTCGTTACGCAATCACATCTCGCGTTTGCGATATTTAATCCATAACCTGTAAAACTAGACTGGCAGGAGCAGAAGCGTCCGTCGCTGAGCTGAGCCAGAGGAAGGAGTCTGTTTTTCCTGATGCCAGAGGAGGAGTAATCCACGTGTCAGTTTTTCTCTCTCGCCTCCTCCGCCAGCCACGCAGTTCTTCTTTTGATCGGTAGGGCTGTAGTCAGGAAGTGATTTAGTCCTCTCTAAACCGGCTTCAGCTGTCTAGTCAGCCGATTCATCTATCAAAGCATCATCCAAACGCCAGAGAGACGCCTCTGGCTCCGCTCCCTTTCCAATCATGACGGTGCAATAATAGAAAATGTACCTGTGTCGTCTATGGGTGCATCCTTTAAGCACCAGGATGTACTCTCCTCCTGACCCTGTCCTTGCCGGATGAAGACGTGATGGTGCCCGTGCTGAGAAGCTGCTGTGGGGCAGAGATATGCGCAGTCGGTGCCTCCAAGGTTATTTAAATGGTCCGTCTGCCTCTGGCTATTTGAGTTATCAGGCAATCGTTATGTAATACTCTGCATTCAGCACAACTTTTATCAGCACTCTTACAGTCTGGATGTATGGTGGAAAGAAGAAGTGCTCACATCACATGCTTTACTCAAGTTAAAGTAGCATCACAATGTAAAATGCTCCATTATAAGTAATAAATGTAGTACTAATTAACAGTGGTGGAATGTAACTACTTAGTGCACATTTGAAGGTACTTGTACTGAAGTATTTCCATTTCATGCCACTTTATACTTCTGCTCCACAATTCAGTGACATACTCCACTAAATTTATTTAACAGCTTTACAGATGAATATTTTATATACAAAACATGTGATAAACTTATAAAATATGATGTACTATCATAACAGTACATAACCTAGTTCAAATTAGCTCCACCTCAACCAACTACAACAGTAAAATGCTACTTACACATTAATGCATCAGTAATAATGAAATAAAAAAGCTATTTAATAGTAAATAATAGTAAACCACTCACATGGGACATTTTTCCTGCATTATGCGTATTTACTTTTTGATATTTAAATATATTTAACTGATAATACTTGTGCACTTTAATTCAAGTGACATTTTCAAAGCAGCTTTTAGTTGTAATTTAGTATTTTTATATTGCAGTATTGCCTCTTTTACTGAAGAATCTGAATACTTCCTCCACCATTCTGCATCTAATAATATATTGGATTATTGTTACTGATGCATTATCATGTAAACAGCATTTTATATCGTTGCCGGTCAAAGTGGAGCTTATTTTAACTACTTATGTAATTGGGTAGTGTAATCTATAACAATGCATCATATTTATAAATTGATCACGTTTTTGTGAAAATAAAAATCTTAATCTTAAGTGACTAGTAACTATATCGGTTAGATAATTGTAGTGGAGTCAAATGTACAGTGTTTCTCTCTCAAATTTAGTGAAGTATAAGTTAAAATGGAAACACTCAAGTAAAAATAGTGTAGTACTTGAGTAAATGTACTTAGTTACTTTCCACCTCTGCTGCTGTATCACTTGTACATTTCCAGAATTGAAAACAAACCCAAGCTTTAAAGTCCTTTATGACTTGCGCAGTTTAAAAATTCACTTTTATTGCAAAAGAATATCCCAGCAAAAAAAGCACATCAAATTTAGCAAAAGAGCTACTTATTCCATACATGTAAATAATCCATCTGTAAAAGTGTCCCCATGTCTGTGGACATAGATTTACCCATTCACATATTTTAATATCTGTGATATTTTATAAGAATATGAAACTGAGGCTGCCTTTAAGTACGCTGCAGAGTTTTTAGCATTCCAGGAATCTTGCTTTGACCCACATGTTAATTGCTACCGTGATGTATAGCTTGAAAGTTGATCTTTTCTTTGTTCTTATCTATGTCAGCATGTTTTTGTAATGTCTCAAGCAATAATGCAGTATGAATCTAAAGCTGAATTTAACTTTCAAAGTCACAGTAGTTTTAAACATCCCAAGTATCTTGCTCTGGCTATTGCCGTCACATAGAGTACTAGCTAAAAGACTACTAGCTGAAACGCGTATGTTTTTTTGTAAGGAAAAAGTTTGTATTTATTTGAGGCAGTGCACACTGAGCCAACTATTTTCCCTAAACATCAAAATTAGCCCCTTCCAAGTGGTCACACACAGAAAGTGACAGCCTAATTTAGGCTTTATTCACACCCTCTCATTCCAACAACTTTCCCTGCCAACCGACAGAAAAACTAGTGTACTACTCATTTTACATAAACAAATATACCAAGTAAAATAATGGTCTGCATGTTATTTTAGTGTGAGAAGTCATTTTGAAATGCCATCAATCCAGTTTGCACAGTCTAACTTATTAAAGTATCAAAAAGCAACCCTTACAAAAAAACAAAAGGTTGTACTCTATATGAGTCAGTTTGTTGGGGTATAAATAGATAAAGGAAATGTGTCCATTTTGTAATGCTGTAGTATGTTGTCATTGTGGGTCCTTATTTTGGGTCTTCAATGGTTCCCTTGCTGAGGTCTGTCATTTTGGGATACTTCACTTTCTTTTGGTCAAGTTCATTTTGAGCCCACAGCAGTAGCTTCAGGAGCTTGGCCAGCTTGGGTGTTGACTCTCTGTTTTCATAGTCTAGCACACACTGATTCACTTCACTCCATACCTGAAAGACAAAGACACAGACATGTTATTGCTTTGTATAAATGTAATATTGAACAGTGGATCATTGACAGGCATAGTCCATTTTTGGGGGGAGTTTTTCATTTATCCGAATCAAGGGTCTAAGGATAGAGGGCGTCGTATACTGTACAGATTGTAAAGCCCTTGGAGGCAAATTTGGTTGTGTCTGGAGTGATTTGTGATATTGGGCTATATAAATAAAGTGACTTGACTTTGATAGCGCTCCACGCACACACAAATCTAGGAATTTGTATGTAATTAATTTGAAAATTGGGTGAGAAAAATGCTAAATGTGTCTGAAAAATTGCACCTCACCAACACTGAACAGTGTTCTCATGCTGCAGAGAAGAGAGCAACTTTTTTAGTTTAGTGTGGGATCATAAATTCCAGATGGCATGCAGCTTAAACTGATCTAGTCTATGCACATGAAAAGAATATTGGTGACAAAGAAGACACAGGTACAAGAGAAGACAAGTATGAGCTTTACTAATGCTTTGACCCTACCTTTTGTCTCTGCATCATATTGAGCAGATCTCCAAAAGGTGACTCCTCAGGGTTGTCAAATGCCAGCAGGGCCAGTGTCCTCTCCATCTCGGTCAGACATTCTCGGCTCTCCTCCCCCTGCTCTGCTAACTGAGACTGGGCAAATTCAAGGGCAGCTTCGGTCTCCCTCAAACGAATCAGCTCAATCAGATGCTGCTGCTGCAAATGCAAATAAGCCATAAGAAAATAACACAAGTAGTATACCAGGCAGTACAAATTATATTGCTTAAAGTGCAAAACCTAGGCCTAGATGTCTGCAAAATGAGAGGCATTGTGTTTTTACTTTACCTGTAGGTGAAAGTAGAGGTAACGGTTGGTATCCAGCAGTTCTGGGTGCAGATTGTTGATCAGCGCAATGGCATCCTGGATCTGCCCCTTCAGGATCATCTCTCTGATCTTAATTCTTTTATCTAGGGAATCCAAGTCCACACTAGGCTCTATTCCAGACTCCATCCGGAACTTCTCCGCTGCCTCCTTGAAGCCCTCTGTTGAATAGAAAACGTCGTGAAATCCTGCACATTCCAAATTAAAGCACCACATTTAAATGCATAATTGATCTTTATAGACAGCTGAGAGCAAACTGAGTAACAAAAAAAACAACAAAAATGTATTTAAATATCGGTACTTCACCTGTCACCAGGTAGTTCATAATGAGCCTGTTCATATCAGCTCTCTGAATGTGGACATTGTTGAGTTTATCCATCCACTCTTCCCTTGTTATGTCCTCCGGCTTCTCTGCATAACTCATTATGATAATATCCTAAAGTCGAGTTGACAGAATGACATTTCAGACACTTAGAATATTGAAATCACGGTAAGGACAATTATATAACGTTATAACGGTTTTGTTAATTAGCTAGGCAGTTTGACAGCAACACGGCACCGGAAATCCTAACCCACAACAGTTTGGGCCTTCTAAGAAAAACACAACATTGAAGCCTGACTTGTCAACACGAATCAAAACAAAGACAATTCGGCGCATTTATATCAAACACACACATCCGGAACGAGTGCTATTCTGTTTTATTGTGTTCTATCGACCTGCATCTACAGTCCTATGCAAATAGCATGGTTACTTAAACACAATACCTGAAAATTGTGTCGCTACTTCCCAGCAGTAGCTACCTAGCGAGCTGAGGAGAGCCTCTTCTTCTTCCTCTGCTTCTTCTTCTTCCTCTTTTCTGTTTCCGGTACCGTAAATTACGCTCTACTTACGTACTGCTGCCCCCTGCAGTACATTTAAAGTACTGTATGACTTTTTGAGAACTTGGATTTTATATTCCCTGATCTTATGGCCATAAAATGGGTTTAAAAAGCCTCCATATAGATTTATGCTAATCTTACTTGCTGGGCAAAATTTTCAAAGAAAAGGAAAAAAATATCCAGAACTTCACTTTCGGCTTTCATTCTTTTGTGGCGCTGCAGTGCATAGACATTATGAAATGTGACAAGGGCCCCAGACTAGATACTGCTTTTATGTAAGGAGTCACAACCCAAACAGGTTACTACAGCTGTCAAGTAAATGTAATTGAGTAAAAAGTACAATATTTCCCTCTGGAAAGTCATGGAGTAGAAGTATAAAGTAGCATAGAATGAAAATACTCAAGTAGAGAAGTACTTCAACATTTTATTATACAGTACTTAAGGAAAATAACTTTCCACCACTGGGAAATACATGGTTTTATGTCTTGAAAACTTCTTTGTCTTTGTTCTCCTTCTCTCTTCATCTGTTATACATCTGCTACATTTCTTTAAGGGTGGAAGCATGCAGTAGTCTCAATCCCACTATTCAGATGAGGAGTAGTGTGTCTATGTATGTGCATACCAGATTGTTATTTTACCTTAAAGACAGCTTAACTGTTGTTATAACATGGCATGGCATCACTTTACACAGCAGCGCAATTTAGCAGCTACAACAGTCAGTACATGAGACTGAGAAAGCACTTGAAAGAAGAGGAACTAAAAGGACCTTTACTGGTGGAATATAATAGACCAAACTGTATCCATAAATGAAATAAAAGGAAGGCTATTTCAGAAAAAAAGTGCGAAATTTAGCGTTATTATACATGCTGTATATATCTGTTGACAATGTGAGTCTTAAAAGATTGCTGACACTTAAGTTAAGTAAATGTAGTACATTCAATTTATAGAAAGACATTTTTTTAAACAAAATTCCAGTTTCTGTAGGTGCACTCTGGTTCATCAGGGATTTGAAAACATTTTCAAATGTATTTGTATTGTAATAAACAACCAAACATATGTACAATTAATTAGTAAAATAATGTGTTAAGAGATGTCTGTTATCTGTTAGTGATACTGCTGGTGACAGGGCCCTCTCTTTTTGCCCATTTGCCCCAAATATTAAGAAGAAAATTGGATTTTCTTTTGCAAGGGGGCATACTCATAAAGATTATACTAATACATTTGTTTACCTAGCAGTAAACTATGTTTCATTACTATATTATGTTGCTATTGTGTTTGTATGTATTATTATATGTATTTCTTGTCTATTTCATGTCTTTTCAAGTTTTTACATTTCAGACGATGAACCTCAGCTTGTAGATATTAGCAACAGGAATAAACACGACAAGCCCCGCCTCCCTCCTATGTCCACCCTGTTTACTGTTTCTATGGTAACGACGCTGATAACTTTAGTCTCAGAAGTGCCTTCACAGGTTAGATTAGTTATTACTAACCAAGCGAGAAAATATTGAATGAACGAAAAGGTAAACCGATAGCTAGGCTGTTGTTATTCACTGCAATTAACTGTTGAGATTACTGCTGCGACTTAACGTTAGCTTTTTCAGGGTCAAATGTGGCAAGATAACTAACTGTTAGCATAGTTAGCCTAGCGTTAAGCTGTAGGTTATTACAGCTCAAGTTATTATTGCTTCTGGTTCTTTTCAGTGGCTTGTTCCCAGAGATGGCTACCTCTCCCGGACTTTTAGCGGTGAAGGGCATGTCACAGTTTCCAGTCCTGCCCCCGATTGAAGGCACGCAGCAGCGGGGCGAGGCTGAACGGACCGGTGCAGCAAAGGAGAAGATAGCGGAGAAGATAACGGTTCACAAAAAACTGCTGAGGCACAGAAGGAGTAAAGTGCAACAACAGCAACTTCACATGTTATTGTATGTCTTCAGCTATGGCAGCTCCTTTGTCAGAGCCTCAAAGATAGCCATAATAGCAGCATGAGACAGTATCTAACTTAGGCAGTTAATCATTATGTAGACCATTGGGTGTCCTGCAATGTGACAGTTTGTTGACTGAATTATTGCAGGGTGTCTAGAGCAATGGAGGCTTACAGACAGAGCAAAGAGAGTGGAACAGTGCCTAACCAGTCACCAGAGCCACAGCTTCCGCCATCTGTATGACAATTATCTATCTACCTATCCACACATTTTAAATATAAATTTATATACAAATATAATGTGGTATATTTCAATTCTTGCTTTACAGATGATTAGTATGGCGCGGAAGCGTAGGGTAAGTTTTCTTTTTAGTATTACATTTGACTTGTGAATAGCCTAAAACCCTATTTTTATGTATGTCACATTTGTCCTATTTTATTTTGGTCCCATTTGCAGATGAACTACATGTTCCTGAAGCGGTGTGTAGAGAGCCGCCCATTCGCTCCTATCCAGCAACAGTGGTTGGACGCCATTGTTAGCCGAGTCCCGTCTAAACTTAAAGAGAGCCCTGAGACAAATGAACTACTACAGGAGCTCTGCAAGGAAGTCTATGACAACTTCCACAATGTGATTGTCAAGCACACAGGTATTATTTGTGTATGTATGTATGTCTATGCTTGCAGAGTACATGTAGACTACAGGTGAACCATGTCTCCTTATGCCATATTCACCCCCTTTAGTGGACACAGTACTAAAGAATCCACAAAAAGAAGGAGCTATCTCAGAAAAACAGACAGCTACCCAGGCAAAGTGAGTGATTAATGTGCACAAGTGATTTATGCACCATAACTTAAACAAATAGTAGTTGGTGTATTTTTAATGCACTTTTGAAAAATACATTTCCAAATCTTTTGCAGAACTCTTGATTTCTCCCAACCTTGGCATGCTAGCTTCATCAGAAGCCGCAAGATGATAAAAACAAATTTGCACATTCTTCAACCGGTAATGCAAACTGTCTTGGATATTGGCTACATGACATTTTCTCCACTGGTCTTGGCTGATCTTTCAGGATGCAGGTAAGGAAAGATTACAAATAGACAACAAATAAGCACATAAATATGCTATTTCACATGAAGATTCTTTCTGATTTAATTTTGACTTCTGTTGGTTCAGGGCTTCAGGGCCAGTGGACTGTAAGAGCCTACAGAACAAAATGGCTGTGGAGTGTAAGAGGACAGAAGATCGTATCATGAATACCTGGTTTCCCAAAGTCATCCACTTACTAACAAGTAAAGAAACACTGAAGGGAGTTAAAGAGGAGAAAGTGGAATCCTTCTACAACTGTGCGTCCACCCTCATCTCCAATCAGGTGGGATAATGCTGACTTGATTTTGGGCTTGATTTTGATTTGAGGAAAGTCAGAATGACAATTTAAAATGATTTAAATTAAGGTTATTTCACTCATTATTCAAAGACATTCCTTAATATATGAATTATATTATACTGTCCTACATTGTATTTTTAGCAAGCCAATTGTTAGAGACACACATTAAAATACCACTAAAAGACGCCTTGACAATTGAAACTTGTCAAGGTTTGTGTTTTTAATTCTGCATATACTATATAGTAAATGTAATTGGTCAAGGACAATTGTAAGGTATAATCTCATCACTTTATGCAAATACTTTAGGTACATTTATACCCTGAACTCCTCTGTTAGTACCATGTCAGCAACTAGCCATCACTGATTATTTCTGAACTTAGTACTTAATTTATTATGGCATGTTTTTTTAATTAAATGTATGGATACTGTAGCATTCTTTGTATGTATGTTCCTTCATTACAAATTGTGACTCATGGACATTTAATTCTTTTGTAAATTCCCAGTTGAAATCCCTACTTCAGACAAGTGTAGAGGAGTTTGTCAATCTGTTTGATCCAAGCAATCGCCACCACTTGCCCCTCTTTCGTATGGCCTTGACATTTGATGATGAAAAGATGGAAATTTATCCCACCTTTCAAGACCTGGAAGCTGCTGTTTTTGAGCTTCTTAATGCCATCACAAATACACTGCAGGTGAGGTTATGTGTAATAGCCATATAAAGGAAAATGACCACTCATTTTTCATATAAAAATGTATTTTGAGCTAGTTTTGATATCTACGACATTGATCCACAGAAAGTACAGATGGTCCAGTCATGGATGGCACAAGCCACATCTTCGTTTGTGGATGCCAAGGTGGCTGATCACATCCTTGCATGGGCGCAGGCCACTGTGAAGACCTCTATGTGCAAGAATCTAGAAGAACCTGACAAACATTTCCAGAACTATGGTGATGTACCATAAGCCAATCATTTCCTATCATTTCCATTGATTTTCTTTCCATTTATTGCTGACTTTTACGCTTTATTTTGCAGTTGACAACTATGACTGGCTAGTCAATGGAACTGCACAGACAAGAGTGGAGAAGTTCATGGAAGAGGAACACTCTTTTGATGAGTACACTAAGGTAACAAATCATAAAGTTTAATTCATGCTGCATACATTATAGACCTATTCTTGCCTTGCTAACAGTTTTTCGGATGACTGTCAATGTGTAATCTCACTGCTTTTTAAAGCAAGTGGAGGAGTTTCGTGTTCTGTCAAAGGAGATTGTCAGCCTCCCAGCAAAAGCCCACTTCACAATGGTCCATCTGGACTGTGAAGAGCTGAAACAGGGGCTGGCCAACAAAGCCAAAAACTATGCTGAAATACTTCTGAAGAAACTGATCACCAGCCACCGAGAGCAAAATCTACAGTGAGTAACTTCTTGTAACATTCTTTAACAAAACTCTCCCTCTGTTTTTAAAATGCTCAGATTTTTCTCACAATCCTTTTTTTTTGTGTCTGTTCAAAGGATCTGCTCTGAATTTGAAACCATCAGAGAGAACATTTTGAAAGTACCAGAGAATACAGAGGACATGACTAAGATCACTGATTACTTACATTTCACTAACACAAAGGGTATTGCAGAACTTAATGAAAAAATAAAGGTGAATAGCCAGCTGATTGGTTCTACCTATTGTATCTTACACCAAGACATATTGATTTCATTAATCTTATATAAGTTCTAACATAATTTACCACCACATTGTGTTCTGACAGGAAGCCTACTGTAGACTAATCTACCTCCTGGATGTCCACATCATTGAGCCAGAGGATCTGGAGCTTAATTCGACTGTCTTTCTCTGGCCACTGAAAATCCTCCATGTCTTTGAGCTCAGTGATGAGGTAATGCTCTTGTGTCTGCCGACAACAGTATATCATGGTTGTTTTTTAAGGATGATCTGATTCTGGACAGATATGTCATTTTCCAGGTGATGCAGAAGGCTAAGCAGAAAGGGGAGCAGGAGCTGCTTGCTAAAAGAGAAAGATTAATGGTTCAGCTTGAAAAGTTGGGACGCAGGATAGAGGAGTTCCTGCATTGCTCTGAGCTGGATATGATGCAGCAGGTATAGTGTCATTAGCACTTTCAGATAATCTTGAAGAAACAGTTCCAACATTTGGGTAATTTGGGTATTTGCTTTCTTGCTGAGAGTAAGATAAGAAGATCAGTACCACTCTCATATTTGTCTGTACAATATGAAGCTACATCCAGCAGCCGGTAAGCTTAGCTTAGCATAAAAACTGGAGCAGCTATCCTGGCCTTGTACGAAGGTACCACACAGCACCTAAAAACTCCAGGACATCACTGCGTCTGGCCAAGAAATAGTCCCGCACACCATCCACCATAAAACTACAAATTGTTGCTTTTACACCCCAGTTTTTGTACATATTAAACAAACGAGATATAATGTGTTAATTAGTGCGCTTTAGAGGTGCTGGTAGGTGGATTCTGTTGCCTTTGGTCAGAGCCAGGCTAGCTGTTTCCCCCGTTCCAGTTTTTATGCTACGTTAAACTTACCGCTGGCTGGCAATAGCTTCATGTTGAGTAGGCAGGTATGAGAGTGGTATCAATCTTCTCCTTTAACTCTCTGCATGAAAGCGAATCAGTGCTTTTCACAAAATGTCAAACTATTCCTTTAAACAAACTTGAACCTGAAATAACTTTATAGTCATATTAAAATATGCCATAAAATTTCTTGTGTCTGTATAATGTAAGTACTGATCAGAATTTTACAAAAGCATCATAAAGCCTAATTTTACTGTGGTCTTCTAGCAATATAATTACATCAAATGGAAAATAATTGTCTTGTCATCACTTTTTGGGCAGTATGTAACGGATGTCAGAACAGTTCAGAAACTTCTCCAGGAGGCTGAGGAGGCGATCAGCTTCATTAACAAAGAAGAGGCCTTCTACAAACATGACCAAACATGTTACCCAGAAGTTGAGGTCATCAAAGACACTATTGAACCGTATCAGAAGCTGTTTGGATTTGTAATGAAGTGGCAGCGCACAGAGAACAGGTCTGATTTCATTTTGTGTGTTGTATCTTGATTAAAACATTTTCCCTGATAACCTTTTATCTTCTTCGTGAATAGATGGATGGACGGTTCCTTCCAGGACTTAGATGGTGAGAGCATGGAAGTAAAAGTGGATGAGTTCTTTAGGGAGATCTTCAAGATGCTGAAGTTTTTCCAACAGAAACAGAATAAGGCTGAGCAAGAGATGGAGAAGATTGCTGGGAAGACTAGGCAACAACCTAGTAAGGGTGATCCAAGGATGCAGGAAAGCCCCACAATACAACTGTGCTCTACTGTAATGGAGCAGATCAAAGAGTTCAAGGTGTTGTATGTAATTTTCATTTCTAAGGGCCTCATTAATGAAGTCTTGTAGTAAGTGAAGTGTTGTTTTTTGATGCTAAACCATTATGTGGAATGTGTTTGTGTCAACAGGACCATATCCCTGTAGTGTCCATCTTGTGTAACCCAGGCATTAGAGCCCGCCACTGGGACCAGATGTCAGAGATAGTGGGGTATGACCTCACTCCTGACTCTGGTACTACACTACGCAAAGTTCTCAAACAAAACCTTGCCCCATACCTGGAAGAGTTTGAGTCTATCAGTGCTGCTGCTAGTAAGGTGAGAACTCCTGAACTTTTGTGTTTGCTTCTACAGTGTTTGATAAAAACCTTATTTATACTAAATCGATGTGCTGAATGTTATATACCCCCACTTTGTGTCTCTACAGGAGTTTTCCCTGGAGAAGGCTATGCAAACTATGGTGCATATTTGGGATGGTATTTCTTTCCACCATCAACCTTACAGGGAGACCGGAGTGTCCATCCTGACTGCCTTGGATGAGATTCAGACAATGCTAGATGACCAGATTGTGAAGACTCAGACAATGAGGGGCTCACCATTCATCAAACCCTTTGAAAATGAGATCAAGGTTAGCTTCACGTTTTGGAGAGTTTATTCAACTAACGATACTGAATAAATGCACAATTTGCTGGGGGTTTTACCAGGTGGGAGTAATTTTAACTCTGCCTATACCCAGTCCTGCAGAGATTTAACTGTTTGTTCTGTGACCTCAGCTATGGGAGGAGCGTCTGCTTCGTATCCAGGAAACCATAGATGAATGGCTGAAGGTGCAGTCCCAGTGGCTTTATCTGGAGCCCATCTTCTCCTCTCAAGACATCATGCAGCAGATTCCAGAAGAGGGACGACTTTTCCAGACTGTTGACAAAAACTGGAAACAGGTCATGGGTCACTGCGTTAAGGACCCTAAGGTAGTCATCGAAATAAAGTGATGGTAATGGTGAACACATAATCCTGAAAAAAAGAAAATGTGAAAGATGAACTGTTTGTGTTAACTGATTTCTAATCCTAGATTCTGCAAGCAACCTCGATGCCTGGTTTGCTAGAGAAACTGCAAGATTCTAACAACCTCCTGGATAGAATCATGAAAGGACTGAATGCCTACCTGGAGAAGAAGCGTCTCTTTTTTCCACGGTAAACAGACAGATTGTGTAGTGTTTCTTTTGTCTTGTCTTTGTTAATACCACAGACTTTGATACTTGCTACCAATGCTGCTGCCAGGTTCTTCTTTTTGTCCAATGATGAAATGCTGGAGATTCTGTCTGAGACCAAGGACCCACTGCGAGTGCAGCCCCATCTGAAGAAGTGCTTTGAGGGAATTTCCAAACTGGACTTCCTACCCAATCTGGATATCCAGGCAAGGCAGTCACACATATTGTTATTGTTACATGACACAATGGTTGATGAACTTTTATTAAATTACATACTGTTCTTGCCTAGGCCATGTATAGTAGTGAGGGGGAGCGTGTTCAGCTAATCCAGCACATCTCCACGTCTGAAGCCAAAGGAGCAGTGGAGAAGTGGCTGGTGCAGGTGGAGGATCTGATGATTCGCAGTGTCAGAGATGTAGTAGCCCGGTCCAGGGTGGTAAGATCACTGTTACCCATACCTTAAATAATACACAGTACTGTGATTTGTTAACTCTAATACCCTCATGTTGTGTATGGATCATATTCTGCATAAATGTGAATCAGTGTGTGGTTGAGTTGACAGGCCTACGCTGAGACTGCACGGAGTCAGTGGGTCAAGGAGTGGCCTGGGCAGGTGGTGCTCTGCACCTCCCAGATTTTCTGGACCTTGGAGGTCCATGAAGCCATCAGAGCAGGGGCTGATGTAGGTTTTAGGGCTTTTTCACTGAAATTTTAACCTTTTTTTGGCTTTACTATTACTAGTATACTATTAATTACAGCTTATTTAATAGAAATTATGTTTAGTGTTTTTTCTGAATATGAGAATATTAAATTATGAAGATTCCTAGTTAGAATCAAAATTTAATTTACCAATAATAAAAAAGTCTAATACTTGTGTTGTACACATTCATGAATTTGCAGAGGTACAGATCAGTGATGTGTCTCATTCCCGACCAGCTGACCTGGATTTTTCTTTTGATGAGCATGACACCATAACAGTATCACCCTGGTGAAAAAAATAGTAAAATAGTAATGTAATTGGGCTTTTGTTCTCTGTAGGGTTTAAAGAAATACTATCAGCAGCTCCAAAATCAGCTGAAGGACATTGTGGAGCTGGTGAGAGGGAAACTGCCCAAACAAACACGGATCACTTTAGGAGCGCTGGTCACAATTGATGTCCATGCCAGGGATGTGGTCATGGAGCTTATTGAGAAAGGTACAGAGTGGACCGTAACAGAGCTATGCCAAATCTAGAAATAACACCAAAATATGCTTGAAAAATAAAATAATAAGTGTCCATTTTTAACAGGTGTATCAAATGAAACAGACTTCCAATGGCTAGCCCAGCTTCGATACTACTGGAGCAATGACAATGTTCGTGTTCGCATAATCAACTGTGATGTTAAGTACGCCTATGAGTACCTGGGGAACTCACCACGTCTGGTCATCACTCCACTGACTGACAGATGCTACAGAACCCTGGTAAAATATCGGACAAATAGCCTTCTTGAACATGAATGGTTTTTTATTGGAATAATGCTGAGTGATCATATATTTTAACGTTAAATTCCAAAACTCTCTCTCTGCTTTAGATTGGCGCTTTCTACCTAAATCTGGGTGGTGCGCCTGAAGGTCCAGCTGGAACAGGAAAGACCGAAACCACCAAAGATCTAGCCAAAGCTCTTGCTGTGCAGTGTGTGGTCTTCAACTGTTCTGATGGACTGGATTACCTCGCCATGGGCAAAGTAACCCCTTCAGCAACATTTTTCAGCATAGTTATATATGCAAAAGCATCCTTTTTTAACATGTACTTTGGTACAATCTCTCATAGTTTTTTAAAGGTCTGGCTTCATCTGGTGCGTGGGCATGCTTTGATGAGTTCAACCGTATTGAGCTGGAAGTGCTGTCTGTAGTGGCCCAGCAGGTTCTCTGCATCCAGAGGGCCATCGAGCTGAAGCTGGAGTACTTTGACTTCGAAGGGACCATGCTCAAACTCAATCCCAACTGCTTTGTGTCCATTACAATGAACCCTGGCTATGCAGGACGCTCAGAACTCCCAGACAACCTCAAGGTCTTTAAGTAGCGAACAAATATTTTATTAGACATTGTGGGTTGGCACTGTCAGTCAAAATATTGGTTGGTATCACTACTTTCCATTATTGATGATAAATAATCTATGTTATTTGATCATTCCAGCTGACTTGCCAACATCAAATTATATACTGTGATGCATTAATGTTGCATTGGCAGTCACACATTAACAAAATGTTCTTTAATTTCTCTCTGCAGGTGTTGTTCCGAACAGTGGCAATGATGGTCCCCAACTACGCACTGATAGCAGAGATCTCCCTGTATTCATATGGCTTCCTCAATGCCAAACCACTGTCAGTAAAGATTGTGATGACCTACAGGCTCTGTTCAGAGCAGCTCTCCTCCCAGTTCCATTATGATTACGGCATGAGGGCTGTCAAAGCTGTACTCGTGGCTGCAGGAAACCTCAAGCTCAAGTATCCTGATGAGAATGAGGACATACTGGTATTTGTGCTGACATTAATGCATTGTCCTAATTGTGAACTTCTCTAGTTTGTCAATTGGTTTGCAGTTTTTGACCCTTTCACTTTTTTACACCTTTTTGACTTCCAGCTCCTGAGGTCCATAAAGGATGTTAATGAGCCCAAGTTTCTCTCCCATGATATTCCACTGTTCAATGGAATCACCAGCGATTTGTTCCCAGGCATCTCCCTTCCTGAGGCTGACTATCAGGTCAGATATGCTGATGCCATTACTTATTCTTTTGTCCTAAATCTAACAGTACCTGTGTATTTATTAATATTGTCATTTATTTTATAATCAGTGTTTTTTCATATCCTTGGCAGCTGTTTCTGGAGACTGCTGAAGAGTGCTGTAAAAATCACAATGTACAGCCAACACAGGTCTTCTTACAGAAGATAATCCAGACATATGAGATGATGATAGTCAGACATGGGTATGTTGTACTCAATTTCATTGTTGCCATATCATGATATTCTGTTTCCAGTTGGGGTGTGTCTTGAAGGGAATATTTAAAACATGATATTGCATGAAGTTATTTTTTTTTTTGTATCAGGTTCATGCTGGTGGGAGAGCCTTTCGCTGGGAAGACCAAAGTGCTAAACGTTCTAGCTGACATACTAACTCTCATGAATGAGAGAGGGTACGGTGAGGAGGAGAAGGTCATCTTCAGGACATTGAACCCAAAGTCCATCACCATGGGACAGCTCTTTGGACAGTTTGACCTAGTTTCTCACGAGGTAGACCTGTGCCTTGGATCCTTTTGTATTTATTCTGCCTCACAGATAAATATGAGATCTGTGTATCAGCAGTATTGCCCTTTCTTCCTCTTAGTCTTTTCACGTTTTGTTTTTCCTCATTGTTAGTGGACAGATGGGATTGTGGCCAATACATTTCGTGAGTTTGCATCGGCTGACACACCAGACCGTAAATGGGTGGTGTTTGATGGTCCCATCGATACACTGTGGATTGAGAGCATGAACACCGTGCTGGATGACAACAAAAAGGTTGAATACACAAAGTACACAGTAAAAATGTTTGACATTTCGATATACTTGTTTTTCACATACCTAAGTAAGATCTTTTTTGCTTTACTCTTCCGCCACAGTTGTGCCTGATGAGTGGGGAGATCATCCAGATGTCCAATCAGATGAGTCTGATTTTTGAAGCAATGGATCTGTCACAGGCCTCAGTGAGTAAGATGTTTGGAGTTAAATAAATTATTTATTTGATTATCCTATCGTAAAATGTAACAATTGCTGGTCACCATATTGCACTAATGAAACTTTAATAATTCACCAATTTGCTTGATAACAATGTATCTAGCTTGATTGACAGGATTTAACTGCATGTTATAAAAATGTCTTGGTTTGGTTATTTTCTTCCACAGCCTGCCACAGTCAGTCGATGTGGCATGATCTACATGGAACCGTCTCAGTTGGGCTGGGAGCCCTTAGTGATCTCCTGGATGAACACACTTCCTGATCCTCTGCAGAGCCCAGACAACCGCTCCCTGCTGCTGGAGCTCTTCCACTGGCTCCTACCGCCTACCCTCAGGATGCTGCGTAAACATTGCAGAGTAAGTGACCCCAGGCCCCAGAACAATCCAGACACAAATATCTGTAGAACATTTAGAAGTTTACGTTTATTTATATATAAAATACAGACGTTTTGTCATGCTGGATTATGGTTTTGTTTACAGGAAGTTGTTTCCACTAGCAACAGTAACACTGTGGTGTCCTTGTGTCGACTGTTTGAGATGCTGCTCACTGAACCTGTAAAGACGGATCCTGGGGATAAAAATATTCGCACCTGGATCATGGTAAAAGGACTGAATAATTTATCATTTTGCATGAAATTATAACCTTATTTATTCAAAACTCTTGCTTTGAAACTGCACCTTGCAAACATTTGCACCTCCATGCAAACGTTTCAGTGCACTTTTCCTTTCAATTATATTTTTGTCTGACACCTCCCCTTCTCCTCCTTTATGATTGAAGGCAGCTTTTACCTTCTCCCTGGTGTGGTCTATTGGTGGCAGCTGTGACGCAGACAGCAGAGAGAAATTTAGTGAGTTCTTCAGGGTGACTTTGTCAGGAAAGACAGAAAAACATCCTATCCCTGCCACTGTGGGGAAATGGGAGTGTCCAATGGATGAGAAAGGCCTGGTGTATGACTATTTCTATGAGGTATTGTGGATTTTCATCACTCAGAGGCGTTTCACTTTTGTTCAAATCAGTAGATCATACTGTCATCTCTTGAACAGTTTAAAGGAAAAGGCCGCTGGTTTCACTGGAATGACGCCATCAAGAATGTCAACCTTGGGGACAAAAACACCAAAGTGCAAGAGATCATTGTTCCCACCATAGACACAGTTCGCTACACCTACCTCATGGACCTCTGCATCAGCTACGGAGTGTTAGTATTCTAGAGGGTCACAGCCACACTGATACACTGATACACACAAATGCTAAAAGTGTATTATTGTTTGACTTCTACCTGTGCCATATATACTGGTTTGTAAAGTATGTCTCACTTTCTTTACCCAAAACACAAAATGGACTTTTTTTCAAAACCTTTCCTCTGTTTTTCTGCTTAGGCCTCTGCTGTTTGTTGGTCCTACTGGCACTGGGAAGTCAGTGTATGTGAAGGAGAAGTTGATGAACAATCTGGACAAAGACCGCTATCTACCGTTCTTTCTCAATTTTTCAGCACGCACAAGCGCCAACCAAACTCAGGTCAGCATTTAGGAAGCATGGATGAAAGAATGTCCTTACAGAATTTGATATATTTTTTTAACATTATTAGATGTAATAATCTAAACACACAAGAAAGGGTCATTCTTTTCATATTAAATCATTGATTCTGTATTTATTGCATATTCCAGAACATCATCATGTCCAGGTTAGATAAGAGAAGGAAGGGAGTGTTTGGGCCTCCCATGGGAAAGAAGTGTGTCATCTTTGTAGATGACATGAACATGCCTGCACTGGAGCAGTTTGGAGCACAGCCTCCTGTGGAGCTTCTTCGACAGTATATAGACCATGGAAACTGGTATGAACCACCCACTAATAGATGCCAATTTGATATAAAAACAAGAGAATGATAATAAAGGAAGGGGACTAAATTTACTGCATTAGAGAAGCTTTAGCATTGATCAGTAAACAGACCTTTTCTGTTAAATGCTCTGACAGGTATGACCTGAAGGATACCTCGAGGATCACTCTTGTCGACCTCCAGCTCATCTCAGCTATGGGCCCCCCTGGTGGTGGGAGGAATGCTGTGACATCCCGCTTCCTGCGGCACTTCAACATTTTTAGCATTAATGCCTTCAGTGATGACACCATGGTTCGCATCTTCTCCAGCGTGGTTGCCTTCTATCTCAAAAACAATGAATTCCCACCTGATTATTTCACTGTTGGCAACCAAATAGTGACAGCTACAATGGAAGTGAGTCCCCCCCAAAACACACAGTGATATCACATGAGCTGTTCAAATGAGATGGATAAATATGCTTTTCATGTGCAATCATATCTTGTCTTCTCCAGTGCTTTAATTCTTTGCTTGTATGCTTTTGATTCCCAAAGGTGTATAAGAAAGCCATGGAGAACCTGCTTCCAACTCCAGCCAAGTCTCACTACACCTTCAACCTGCGTGACTTCTCACGTGTTATCCAAGGCTGCCTGCTGCTGAAGAAGGAGTCTCTGAAGAACAAACCCACTATGATGCGCTTGTTTGTCCATGAGGTCTTCCGCGTCTACTATGACCGCCTGGTTGATGACAAAGATCGAGCGTGGCTCTACCAGCTGATGAACAGCATCCTCAAAGATCACTTCAAAGAGTCCTTTGACCAGGTGTTTGATCACCTGAAACAAGGCAGTAAAGTAAGTTAAGATTCAGTTATATTTGCTGTAGTGTCATGTGCTTTACTATTATGTTAAAGCACAGTATCTTAAATGCAGGGTTTGGCCTTTTACTGCTTGCTGCCCAGGATCTAAATAAGATTTAATATATATTTTTGGATATATTTTCTACCAGCATATAAAACATCACTAACTGTATTTGTGCTCTTCTGATACAAAATGTGTACATATGAAACAAATAGGAAAATCTATATGTTTTAATTTGTGCCATACATTTTCTTCCTTCCTCAGCTGGTTGAGGAAGACATGCGGAATCTTCTGTTTGGTGACTACATGAACCCTGACCTGGAGGATGATGAACGCCTGTACGCTGAGGTGCCCTCAATGGAAAGCTTTGCTCAAGTGGTGGAATCGTGTCTTGATGAATACAACCAGATGCACAAGAATCGCATGAACCTCGTCATTTTCCGGTAAACAGCTTTGGTGTTACAGAGTCAATTCAACCACATGCACTGCAGAAATATTGGACTTAAGTTATTTATCACTCTTAAGCTATTTAGTATTTTAAAATTTCATTATTAAAAACAAATAAAAGATAACATTTTTAGACTGAACATAAAACCAAATGACTTGACCTGTTGTGCAGTAATTTAAATTGTGTTGTTGTAACTCTGTCTTTGCATAAAAAGTTGATTAACTGATAAAAATGATGTCTGAATTATGTAGCTATGTCCTGGAGCACCTGTCTCGTATCAGCCGTGTGTTGAAGCAGCCAGGAGGCAATGCCCTACTAGTGGGAGTGGGAGGCAGCGGACGCCAGTCCATCACCCGTCTGGCCACATCCATGGCCCACATGACTATGTTCCAGCCTGAGATCTCTAAGAGCTATGGCATAACTGAGTGGAGAGATGACCTCAAGGTCAGCTTTATGGTTTAGGACAGACTTCTGTGTCCTGTAATTTTGATGCATTACATGTATTCTTTCTCATACCATTTTGATCTCTGCATGTGGTTCTTTTGCATTTTCAAACAGTTGTGGAAGATTTCAAGGATACCTTGTCTCCCTGCTTTTCCTTATACTTTAGATGCTGCTGAAAAATGCTGGGGTGAAAGGTCAGAAGACGGTCTTCTTGCTAACTGACGCTCAGATCAAAGATGAGGCTTTTCTGGAAGACGTGGACAGTGTCCTTAACACAGGGGAGGTGCCCAATCTGTTTGCCATAGATGAGAAGCAAGAGATCATGGAGGTAGGCTGTCACAAACTGTATGTATACCTTTATAAAGCAATGTATACCTTGTATACTTACTTCATCTCTCTTTCTCCAGACAGTACGTCCCATTGCCCAGGCTGGTAATAAGAATTTGGAGTTGAGTCCTTTGACTCTGTTTGCCTTCTTTGTGGCACGCTGTAAAGAGAACCTGCACATTATTGTGGCCTTCAGTCCTATTGGAGACGCCTTTCGAAATCGCCTGCGCCAATTTCCATCTCTTATCAACTGCTGTACCATTGACTGGTTCCAGGTACTGTATAGGCATTAGGAGTGGCATGATTGCTTGTAGTTTGTATTTTATCTTTAGTAAAATACACTGCATATGACAGACACAGAAAACACTAAAAGCTGTCTATGTATGTGTCTGTGCGTCAGTCAGACACAGTCATCTGTGCCCCCTGGGCCAGAGATAACATCAAAAGAAAGAAAAGGGAGAAATAAAGGACACATGGGTTCGCTAATAGACCGTATTCTTAACAGTGTCAGCCGTCTGTCTTTTCATGCTTTTGTCTTTGTTCCTGTCCTCACTATCCCTTTCTTCTGTCTGCCCTGACAGCCATGGCCAGAGGAGGCTCTTGAGAGAGTAGCCAACTCCTTCTTGGAGTCACTGGAAATGAGCGAAAATGAGAGGCAGGAGGTCATACCCATATGCAAAACCTTCCATACCTCTGCCAAACAGCTCTCTGAGAGGTATGACGTGATTTATTTGTAACTTGTATATTCAAAGGAAATGTACATTTACAAGCCCGTAATGTCACTGTTGTTTTCATTGCAGATTCCTCTCTGAGCTAGGTCGCCATAATTATGTGACACCCACATCCTACCTGGAGCTGATTGCAGCTTTCCGTCTGCTACTCACTCAGAAAAGAGACACTGTCATGAAAGCAAAACAGAGGTATACTAATGGTCTGGATAAACTAGCCTTCGCTGAATCTCAGGTATATGCAGCACAATTTTTACCAGAATTGTTTTGTTTTTTTGTCTATTTTTTTATTACAAAATGTTCAACATACCTTTGTATAACTAATTTAACAGTGTTTCTCTGCAGGTTGGTGAGATGAAGAAGGAACTTGTAGACCTGCAGCCCAAACTGAAACAGGCAAAGATAGACAACACCAAAATGATGAAGGTGAATACATTTTACATCTTTATTCACCCTCAACATCGACCTAGAGTATACTGTATAAACCAGTATATATAAACATGCTGAATGTAATTGTTCAATGTGATGATTTTCAGGTGATTGAAGTGGAGTCTGTAGAGGTGGAAGCCAAAAGTAAAGTTGTGCGTGTTGATGAGGAGGCGGCAACTATAAAAGCCAATGAGGCTCAGGCTCTGAAGAATGAGTGTGAAAGTGACTTGGCTGAGGCCATCCCTGCCCTCGAGGCTGCTCTCTCAGCCTTGAACACTTTGAAGGTGAGCATCCTTCAACTGCACTGCTTCACTGTACCAAGTTTAGCCACCCAGACCATGCAGTTTAGACAGTTGAGTGAGTTGAGCTGTCTGTTTCGTTTCAGCCCTCTGATGTCACAATTGTGAAGTCAATGAAAAATCCTCCTTCAGGGGTGAAGCTGGTGATGTCTGCTGTGTGTGTGATGAAGGACATAAAGCCGGATAAGATATCTGACCCAGCTGGGACTGGAAAAAAGGTTAGACTGAGGGAAAAAATATCTTATAAAGAAATCACATTGTCTGCTACTTATTTTTAGCCCCTAAAAACGTTGCCAAAGCTCGTCATAACAAAAAACGTTTAACATTACAACTTATAGTAATATTGTTTTCTTTATTGTCTAGGTTTTTGACTACTGGGGTCCAAGCAAGAAGCTACTGGGTGATATGAACTTTTTACGAGATCTTAAAGAATATGACAAGGACAATATTCCTGTGAGTGTCAGGAAGACTATGTATTATTTAACACTTACACTTGTATTTTGCCCTGACTAACTCCTCTATTTCTTCCCTGCAGGTCCCCGTGATGCAAAAAATCCGTAGTGAGTACATGACTAATCCTGACTTTGACCCCAGTATAGTGGCAAAGGCCTCCTCTGCAGCAGAGGGCCTGTGCAAGTGGATCAAAGCAATGGAGGTGTATGACAGGGTTGCAAAGGTGCAGTGTTCTTGCATTTGCATATACTCTTTTCTCTTGACTTGTCCTGATAATACACTTCCACTTATTCTTTGATATCAACCACTGTCTTTGGTTTTAGGTTGTGGCTCCTAAGAAGGCCAATCTCGCAGAGGCGCAGGAGTCCCTGGCTGCTACCATGGCCCTGCTGGACCAGAAGAGAGCTGAGCTAAAGGAGGTCGAGGACCGTTTGGCTGCCCTTCAGAAAACCTTCGAGGAGAAGACAGAGGAGAAGGCCCAACTGGAGTTCCAGGTGGATTTGTGTGCCAGGAAGTTGGAGAGGGCCGAGAAACTCATAGGTGGTCTGGGTGGAGAGAAGACCAGGTCAGAATGATGCACATAAATATTTTGTTCTTTATCATTTTCTGCAAATAAGATAATAACAATATGCCACTGACTGAATTCATTTCTGTCTTTAGATGGTCTAAGGCAGCAGATGACCTGCAGAGCACGTATGACAACCTGACTGGAGATGTTCTCATCTCTGCTGGTGTCATCGCCTACCTTGGGGCCTTCACTGCTGGCTTCAGACAGGACTGCACCAAGTCATGGACCAAACTCTGCCAAGTAACACTCCTCCGGTTCTTTATTTAGACTTTTTTAGTCACTTTCTTTGAATTCAGACATTTAATTGGTTATTATCTTTCTTTTTGCTGTCCTTAATATCTCTAGTGTAAGAACATTCCATCATCAAATGACTTCTCTCTCAGTAAGACGCTGGGAGATCCCATTAAGATCAGGGCTTGGAACATCGCAGGCCTTCCCAGTGACTCTTTCTCTATCGACAATGGTGTTATTGTCAGTAATTCACGTAGATGGTGAGTCGGTGTTTGCTGAAATGTTTTGAAGTTAAATCTCTCACCACTTATTAGTGAAAGATTTGTCAAACAAAAATACAGTTGTTGGTCGAATGTGAAACAAACAGTCAGGAAAGGTGTACAATTCTACCTAAGATTCATCTCCTCCTTCACGTTTGTGTTCTTGTAGGCCCTTGATGATTGACCCTCAGGGTCAGGCCAACAAGTGGGTGAAGAATTCAGAGAAAGACAGCAAACTGAGTGTAATCAAGCTAACAGACGGGGACTACATGAGAACTTTGGAAAACTGTATTCAATTTGGAACACCCCTGCTGCTGGAAAATGTAGGAGAGGAGCTGGACCCCTCACTGGAACCACTGCTGCTCAAACAAACCTTCAAACAAGGTGCCGTGAATGTGAGATGGCTGCCAAGGGGGGAATTGAGATTTGAATTTAAAACTAAAACAGTGAAAATACTAAGCTCAGTAATTTTTTGTTTCACCCAGGCGGTGTGGATTGCATCAGGCTGGGGGAGAGTGTGATTGAGTACTCCTGTGATTTCCGTTTCTACATCACCACCAAGCTGAGGAACCCACACTACCTACCAGAACTGGCCACCAAGGTGTCCCTGCTCAATTTTATGATCACCCCAGAGGGCTTGGAGGACCAGCTGCTGGGGATTGTGGTTGCTAAGGAGAGGTAGCACTCATAAAATGGTCACGTTGGTACGCCACAGAAATTGTTTTTATCACTTCTTTAGAGCCTTGTTCCTGCTTTATCTGCTCTACAGACCAGAACTTGAAGAGGAGAGGAATGCGCTAATCCTGCAGTCAGCTGCCAATAAGAGGCAGCTTAAGGAAATTGAGGACAAGATTCTGGAGACACTGCAGTCGTCTGAGGGAAATATCCTGGAGGATGAGAGTGCCATTCAGATTCTAGACTCCGCAAAGATCATGTCCAATGAGATTTCCAAGAAACAGCAGGTGTGGACAAAGCACAAATAACTCTTACATTTTCTCTAGAGAAAATGAGACCTGGATTGTGAATATGACAAGGTTGATATTTGGTAATCTAACAACCCACTTTTTACATATTTCCCAGATTGCAGAGAAGACAGAGATCAAGATAGCAGAGTCCAGAGAGGGTTACAGAGCCATTGCCAAGCACTCCTCCATCCTGTTCTTCAGCATTGCTGATCTGACCAACATCGATCCTATGTACCAGTACTCTCTCAGCTGGTTTGTCAACCTCTACATTAACTCTATTCAAGACAGGTGAGTGAAGCACATGAAGTGTATTCTGCAGTGTCCCAAAATAGGTAATTCATTGAGACAAATCTGCCAGGACTATACCAGCAGTTCAGAAAACTGAATAAACACAAGTTTTAATATCACACAGGAATCACACGCTTGACAAAGTGGGGGATTATTACAGCAACTCGCTTGGTTTATATTTGGATGTCAGGCTCAGTTCTTGTCTCAGTCATAAATGGCATCAGATTTAATGTCATTACCCATGGTACACATGCCTAAACTGGTGTCATTTTCTCCAAATCATCTCAGATGTCTCAGTAAACCACACACAGAAGACATGCAACACTATTTATGATTAAAAACAGAGTAGAAGCAAAAGTATTCCTACACAGCAGCTGCAAGTGGGAGGGATCAAATGTCACTTTTTTCACTTGTGGAGCAGCAGATGTACCCTGTACACACAGGAAATCTGAATTTTTGTGCTATAACATCAAAATTAGCAACTATAGACATTGTCAGTGTGTTTGATTGTACTCTAAGCATGTTTGACTAAAGTGCAACAAACTAGTGGCAAGATTCAGCTAAATTTTGAAATTCTGAAGATGCCAAACTCCAGAACTCCACACTGTGACATCTGACATGAGCTTTTAGCATAGCCTTATGTAACTTTTAGGAGTTGGTCTGTGTTCATCTGAAGCTTCCTATGTTTTGTCTTTTATTCATTCAGTAACAAGTCCAAGATCCTGGAGAGGAGGCTTCGATACCTGATTGATCACTTCACCTATAACCTGTACTGTAACGTCTGCCGCTCTCTGTTTGAGAAGGACAAACTCCTCTTTTCCTTCATCCTCTGCTGTAATCTACTCCTGTAAGTGTTAAAGCTACCTGGGCAATGCATTAGGTTATTAAAATTTGATTTCAGCTTTTAACCACATGCTCATATGAAGATATACTATGTGAATTTTTTATTGTGCTGTCTTCTTCTATTTCCTCTCAGAGCAAAAGAGGAGATTAAATACTCTGACTTCATGTTCTTTCTGACCGGAGGAGTGGGCTTGCAGAACACCATTGCTAACCCCGACCCCAGCTGGCTACAGGACAAGAGTTGGGATGAGATCTGTAGAGCCAGTGAACTGTCTGGCTTAGAAGGAATAAAGTAAAAAAAGCACCAAATATTCAATACTCAACCAAATATGCTTTTTTATCGCTTGTGTCTATTACTCCACTGTCCTGTTTGTCATTATAATTTCCTTTTGACTAATGAAGTGAATCTAAGTGTTATTTATTCCACAGAGAGACTTTCATCAAAAGCCCAGGAGAGTTCAAGCCTATTTATGACAGCAAAGAGCCGTGCAACATTCCTCTGCCCCCTCCATTGTGCGAACAACTCAATGAGCTGCAGAAGATGATCATTGTTCGCTGTCTCAGGCCTGATAAGATAGTGCCAGCTGTGACTAAATACGTGACTAGCAAACTGGGGAAGAAATTTGTCCAGCCCCCTCCCTTTGACCTGAGTAAGAGCTACCTGGACTCCAACTCCACCATCCCACTCGTGTTTGTACTGTCTCCAGGAGCTGATCCCATGGCTAGTAAGCCCGACAGTACCAATGATTTACTGTCAAGGTTCCATGTAATGCTATATCTGCAAATCATTAGAAATAATATTCCTCCACAGGCTTACTGAAGTTTGCCAGTGACAGGAACATGGGTGGTCCCAAGTTCCAGTCCATCTCTTTGGGGCAGGGCCAGGGACCCATTGCTGCCAAAATGATATCCACAGCCATGCAGGATGGGACATGGGTGTGTTTGCAGAACTGTCACCTGGCGGTTTCCTGGATGTCCACCCTAGAGAAAATCTGTGAGGACTTCAGTCCAGCAACATGCCACCCAGACTTCCGCCTTTGGCTCACAAGCTACCCTTCATCCAAGGCAAAGCTCGATGCATTTCATTCAGCACATGTGTATAAATGACCAACTTTAAGCAGCAAGATAGAGCTTTATTCTGATTATAGTGGGAAAAAACATCCTTTCTGATTTCAGTTTCCAGTGACCATCCTGCAGAACGGGGTGAAAATGACAAACGAGCCTCCTACAGGACTCCGACTCAACTTGCTACAGTCCTACTTGTCTGATCCTGTTTCTGACTCCAACTTCTTCAATAACTGCCCCAATAAGGAGCTGGTGAGTTGGAGGGAAACACATTTTCATTTTGTATGCGACAGGAGTTTGCGTTTATTTATCTAGTACGTCCAGCATATGAGGCTTTCTCTGACTCTTTGATTTCTCCACTAGATTTGGGAGAAGCTCCTGTATGGACTGTGCTTCTTCCATGCTCTTGTTCAGGAGAGGAAGACATTTGGTCCACTGGGCTGGAATATTCCCTATGGCTTCAATGAGTCTGACCTACGTATAAGCATCAGACAGCTACAGGTATTCATTCAGAGTTTCAGTGGCCATTTTTCTACGTCACAAGAATCTACAATGCATTTCATTTGTTTTCCTCTTTAGCTGTTTGTGAATGAATATGATGAGGTGCCCTTTGAAGCTATAACTTACCTGACCGGGGAGTGTAACTATGGTGGCCGTGTGACAGACGACTGGGATAGGCGGCTCCTGATGACCATCTTGGCTGACTTCTACAACCAGGACATCATTGAGAAACCTCGCTACCCTTTCTCACCTAGTGGTGAATACTATGCCCCACCCAAATCTATCTATGAGGACTACATTGAATTTATCAAGGTAAAGCCACTTAAGATAAACAAAGAGGTTAAATATGTATTTGTATGTTTTATCTATATAATGACATCCAACTGAGTAGCGATAATTTTTTTGTATTCTAGGAGCTTCCATTCAGCCAGCATCCAGAGGTGTTTGGGATGCATGAAAATGTAGACATTTCTAAAGATCTCCAGCAGACAAAGCTGCTGTTTGATTCACTGCTACTCACCCAGGGTGGAGGAGCTAAGGGAGGTGCTAGCTCCGGGAGTGACAACACGCTGTACGACATAGCAAATGACATCCTTACTAAGGTATAAACAAATCAAACCTCCTCTTCATTTAGCAATTTTTTTGCCATGCTAGCGGTGAGGCTCTTGGGAAATATCTCAACAACTATTAAATGGATTGGCATGAAATTTTGTACAGACATTCATAGCTCCCAGACAATATATTCTAATGACTTGATCCTCTGACTTTTTCCTTAGCGCCATGCATAAAGTTGACATATGTGGTTATTACTATTGAATGGATTACATATATTCATGTCCCCCTCAGGATGAACTGTAATAACTTTGGTGATCCCTTAACTTTTTATCGTCAGGTCAAATTTACTTTGTTCAGTCCTTTGGTTTATGACCAAATATTTGCAAATCTCATGACATTCCCATCAGCCTCTGCAGTACTTTGTGTTTATTGCTAATTAGTAAATGTTAGCATTCTAACACACTAAACTAACATGGCGAACATGGTAAACATTATACCTGCTAAACCTGTATGTTTATTATGTAGCATTGTTTGCCTGTTAGCATGCTGATGTTAGCATTTAGCTCAAAACACTAATGTGTACAGCCGCATAGAGCCTCTAGCATTGCTGCAGACTCTTAGTCTTGTTATTACAGATACAGATATGCTTTTGTTTATCTAGTCTGAGATATCTCTGAGGTGAGAGGAGGAACTTGTACATGTGATTTTCCCATCCTTTTAATCTTGTAGTATTAGAATTTACCAAACACATTTTGTAAAGATTGGGTTTCAGTTTTTGGAAGGAAATAAACATGGCACCAGCGCAGGTGTAGCTTTCCAGTAAAGTGCCAATTTCTGTTGGTGTTTCCTTTACCTTGATTATAATCTGCATGCACTGAATTGTATATTTTTAACTGGCACACCTGCTTTTTATTTCTCCCAGCTTCCTGCTAATTTTGACACAGAAGCAGCTCTCTTGAAGTTCCCAGTGCTCTACAAGGAGAGTATGAACACTGTGCTCGTCCAAGAGATGGAGCGTTACAACACGTATGGACAAACAGCTCAGTGCAGAACTTTAAGACAAACAGCACAGCATCACCTATTTCATATGACATAACTGCTGTTTTTGCCCTCTCTCAGGCTGTGTAGTACGATCCGTGTGAGTCTACAGAACCTGTTGAAGGCCATTAAGGGTTTGGTGGTGATGGATGCAGAGCTGGAGGCAGTTGCAGGCAGTTTGATAGTGGGCAAGGTCCCAGAGAAATGGGCCAAGTGCTCTTACCCTAGCCTCAAGCCTTTGGGCAGCTACATTACAGACTTTCTCTCAAGGCTCAAGTTTTTGCAGGTGAGACTGCTTAATAAAGATCATTCAGATGAACAGCAGCTTACTCTGATTATATGGGAGCTTTGTTGAGTTTGTTACTCCACTTACAGTTTCACTTTTACTCTGTGTGCCTGTAGGATTGGTTCGACACCAGTAAACCCAACGTGTTTTGGCTGTCTGGCTTCTTCTTCACCCAGGCCTTCCTAACTGGGGCTATGCAGAACTATGCCAGGAAATACCATGTCCCCATTGACCTGCTAGGTTTTGATTTTGAGGTCAAAAGACACACACTTTAATCCCTCTGTCTCCACCTCAAAGATCTTCTCATAGCCCTAAGAGTATACTGATCTGTGGTTTTGTTTTCATGATTTTATCTTACAGGTTCTTCCTATTGATAAGTCAGACACATCGCCTGAGGACGGTGTTTACGTTAATGGATTGTTTCTGGATGGAGCTCGATGGGACAAAGAAAGGTAGATGTTCCTACTAGGGTTATTTTTAGAAATATAATTATATATCATTATAATGGTGAAGTGCAAGGAGACTTGATAAACCTATATTGTTTGTCTCCCTATCATCAGTGGAGTTCTGGCTGAGCAGCACCCCAAAGTCCTATTTGATACGATGCCCATCATCTGGATAAAACCCAGTAAGTATTGCTATACTTTGTACACTACCAAATGTATGACAAATGAAGTGCATGGCATTCATGTTCATGTCTATTCCAAACCCATTATTGTAAACTTGTAGCTCTTTTTTTCTCTGATTTTTATTTCCTCTTCATTTTCCCGACTGTCTGCCTCCTATTTCTTTGTTTCTTTGCTTCCTTCTCTCCCATGTAGCTCAAAAGCGGAACAGCGGTGAGCCTCAGAAGCTGTTTGTCTGCCCTCTCTACAAGACCAGCGAGAGGAAGGGCACCCTCTCTACCACAGGCCACTCCACCAATTTTGTCATTTCCATGATGTTGCTCACTAACAGGCGCCCTGAACACTGGATCAAGCGTGGTGTGGCCATGCTCTGCCAGCTTGATGACTGAAATCAGACTGTGTAACACTCAAGCACCTTACTGTGACACATTAAACACTTTGATGCCTTTTTTGATTATTTGTTCCTTCACAATGCAGAATTAAACATAACATCTGTTTGTGACCCACTAGCGAAACTATGGATAGAGCATGTTTGTGGATAGATATGGAGAGGTACATGGAATGGTGCATGATACCCTTCTCAGTTCAAAGGTCTACTGCAAAACAGTAAGCTAGATGGGTGTCTGATGTAATTTTCTCCCACAAAAAACAGGAACTGAAAGACACTTAAATCCACATGGAAGTGACTTTTCATAAAACAACATACACCTTTCAATCCAAAGCAGGTCCTGAGTTGATTCCAAAACATAAACAAGTAAAAAAAGAGTGCACTTCATGGTTTTTATCACTTTCAACAAAACTTAGAAACTTATTGCATGCAGCCTCTTATTTTGTCCCTGCACACAACTTACTGTATATGTTTATCCCCCATGTAGGTCAACAGTATACTCTGCCAAGTGTACAGCAACTCTTATTCAGTTACTAATTTAAGCACTCCACTTGTGTCGTTTGAGTTTTTAAACCAGTTCACAAGAATCCTTTCCTGGCATCAAGCCTGTGTAACATTGCTTTTGGAACACATTTGCAGGCATGTATTATACCAGCAATGTGGCCACAAACCAAAATGAAAAACAGATGGCTTGTAATGAGAACCAGGAACACTAGTAACTAGGAGCGTTGGTGTTAAACTAGAGCTGCTGTAAAAGCTTGATGATCTTGCTTGTAGACTGTTACTTATCAGTGTAAATATTGTGTACATTCTCTACCTTTCCTGCCTGTTAGGGGCCTTTGTTCCTTTTCTCAATGACCACTTGCCTGTTTGTCTCTTGGTTCCTCACTGTGAGCTGATACTATCTACAGACTTGTGAATACCTCACAAGCTATTAATGTTTAGGCTATCATCAGCTGCTTTGTCTTTATTATACTGACTATGCTGTGTTCTAGCATGCAAAACAGTGCAGCAACAATATGGGGAAAATGATGAATTGTGAATAATCACTGAATAAAAAGCGAAATAAACTTGATATACGCCATATGGAATATTTACACTATCTCATGCATATGTAAATAAGGGTAATCTCAGTATTAAGATACAAAGTAATAACATTATTCGTGGCATGTGCACAATGAATTGCACAAGTTATAATAAAAGTTAATTAATCTGAAATTAAATCCCAAATGCTATCAGCTATCTTGCCTATTTTTATTGGTCATCAGTAATCCTGCTGTGTTTTTTTATGTTATGAGTGAATGTGCATATGAGCTGAATGGTGGCAGTTGTTGCAGTGCTCAGTGGGTCAAAGCTAGGTGCTGGCTGTGAAGACCCCGTGATCTGATATTTATAGTGTGAGAGATATAAATAGCTGCAGTATGTGTGGTGTGGGTACTGAGGAGCCTGCTGGCTCTACTGTTGTAAAAGCCACCGAAGGCGCACAGCCATTTCACTGAAGGTAAACACCAGTCAATAAATAAATAAATAATGAATCTAGGGAAAAAATGGATTGATTAGTGTGGAGTTTGCAGTTATAGACAACCTGTTGAACTTTATGGTTTGTAGCTGTTGAATTTCCATGTTATGTTGTTGAATTTCCATTTCATTTATTAGCACTTGTGATACGGTAAAAACTTTGAGCCTTGTTGTGGCTTACTTTTTCATTATGACATTTCTTCTGCTACTTATAGATTAATATTTAGGAAATCCATGCATTTGTTTTGGCCACACTTGGAGAGAAATACTGTTAATTCTCTGCATGAGATCTGCTCTCACCGGGCCTGTGAAGTTAAGAGCTATAGGGCACAAAACTAGGACAAAATAGGACTGCTCATTGGAATCATATAGATTCAAAATCTTGAATGCATTTTAGTGTGCTGACCACAACTATTCCGTGCTTAGCTGCACTTTAGTTCACTTTTCCCTGTTGGTATTCAGGGCTGCAAGTGGTGTGCGAGTTCTCGGGTACCAGATTTTTATGGTCTTGTTGACCTTATGGCTGTGTCTCTCCAGAGAAGTCCCTTTGTGCATTGACCCTTTCTGGACTAACAGATGAACACAGGGACAGAAGATGACTTTTATCAATCGGAGGACAACTTGGATGAAGATGAGGCAACGCAATATATAATCGAACAAAGTCTGATTCAATATAGGAAGCTCAAAGGACTGAATCCAAGGTTAATCTCTAACCACCCAGTATTAAATGGCTCTTCCTCTACATTGTGTATCTCTTGTTGGTCATTTGAATTTTTTTTATTTTTTTTTGCGATAGTGATCTGAAACCCAGTGAAGACCCTGATGAGATTTTCAAAGCAATCAAGGAGGGTATGCTGATGCGATTCTTTGACTAGTCCAAGCCGATGCAGATCAGATTATCATTAATCTTGCCAGAAGTTTTGATATAATGTCTTCATATTTAGGTGATGAAGATGCACTGAACAGAATGGCAGTGCAACCAGAGACGCTGTCCAGAGTTGATGAACGAGGGTGGATCCCACTGCATGAGGCTGCAGTGCAAGAGAACAAAACGATACTCGAGATCATCTTCTCAGGTAGCGGGGTTATTAAAAGTATGACAGTAATCTGTGACTCTTCTTAAATTCTGGCATGTTGATCAGCTGTTTTGTGTTTGGGTTCCAGCATCAGCTCCAGGTGCAGCCCAGTGTCGTACTCTAAAGGGTGAGACACCACTGTTTCTGGCCGTGGTTCATGGACTCAGAGAGAACGCTACATTCCTGTTACAGAACGGTTGTAGCCCGGATCTCCAGAATGATGAGCAGGATTCCCCATTAGTGGCAGGTATCTGATATCTGAATGCAAAATGCAGACCTAAAGACATCTGCTTGTTTTTAAATGTTCTTCTCTCTCCTGCTCCTCATTTCTTAGCTATTCTGAATGACCAGTATGACATGGCCACACTATTGCTTCGCTACAATGCCAAAGTAGACCAAACAGGACCACTTAACAGGACAGCTCTACATGAGTCCGCCTTTTTAGGCCTGGAGAACTTTGTCTATCTGCTCCTAGAGTCTGGTGCCAACCCGAATGCCTGTGACATCAAAAAGAAAACTCCACTGGCTCTGGCTGCACAGAATGGGCATCTGTATGTGGTGGAGGTCCTGTTACAGAAAGGTATATGAGATGAGGTGATCTAACCTCCACTGCGGATTTCAGTATCTGACAATTTATAGCGCAAATGCAAAAACAATATTCATTTTGGCTTTTCAGAAAAGTTGGAAAAAATAAATCATACAAGTCTGTGTGGATAACTGCCTTAGTTTTATAACAGATTAATCTTTCCATAATGTTTTCCAGGTCTGGAAATCACCTATTAAATGTATATTCTTATAGTATCTGTATTAATTTGGTAGGAGCCCATGTGTGGTGTGAATCGGAGTCAGGCACTATCTTGTTTGATGCAGCAGCATCAGGAAACCCTGACATAATCTCCTTGCTGCTGGACCACGGAGCAGATCCCAACCTACCTCTTTACAGTGGGCACCTGCCAATTCACCGTGTGGCCTACCACGGACACATACTGTGAGGAATATCTATGTTACAACATCTAGCTTTTCCAAACAGAGTTTAAACCACTATTGTTTTGTTCTTAAATGAGGACTCCTCTTTGACAGGGCACTGGAGCACCTCATCCCAGTGAGTAAGCTGGAAGCTGTAAAGGAAAGCGGGATGAGTCCTCTCCATTCTGCAGCTGCTGGGGGACATGCCCATTGTGTGGAGATGCTCCTCAAAGCTGGCTATGATCCAAACTTCATGCTGCACCCAAGGGTGCGCCGAAGCTACGATGATGAGCGCAAGTCTGCCCTCTTTTTTGCTGTGTCCAACAATGATCTTCAGTGCACCCGCTTGCTGTTAGAGGCTGGGGCAATGGTGAACCAGGATCCTATCAACTGTTTGCAGGTGGCTCTTAGACAGGGCAACTATGAACTGATCAACACATTGCTGAAGTCTGGGGCAAATGTAAACTATTACTCCCGTGTGAACACCACTCACTTCCCCTCAGCACTGCAGTACGCCTTGAAAGACGAGGTCATGCTGAGAATGATTCTAAACCATGGATATGATGTAAAGCGTTGCTTTGACTGTCCCTATGGTGACAGTTCCCATGACTACGCTCCTTGGACGACCTCAGTCATCAAAGACATGGTGGTGAGACAAAGCCTGTCTGAGAGAAAAATGGTGTGAAGGATTGAAAAGATATGAATGATTTCCACAGGGGAGACGGTGGAGTAACACTTTCTTTCAAAGATCTCGCTTTGACTGCCACATGTGTCTTTGTTTGTCTCTTTCTAGTTCTGCGAGGTGATAACAGTGTCCTGGCTTCAGCACTTATCTGCACAGGTGGTGCGCATCATGCTCGACTACACCGACCATGTCTCCTTCTGCACCAAACTTAAAGACACCTTGAAAGAGCAGAAACAGTGGCCAGAGATCTGTGACATTCAAAGTAAAAACTGCCATGATCCTGCTTTAGTTATTTTTCACCTGTCAGCAAATGTGTATTGAGGACCTTATGTGCATTCATTGACTTAACTGACTGTATTTTCACTCAGGAAATGCACGGAGCCTGAAGCACCTGTGTCGGTTGCGGATAAGGGAGCATTTCAGTCGCCTGCGCTTGAGAGCCCCAGTTTTCATCAACTTCCTTCCTCTTCCTCCCAGACTGAAAGATTACCTACGCTACAAGGAGTTTGATGTCTACAGCAGGGGCAGCATGGTTAACCCATAGTGAAAACACATTTACAGTTGTCCCAGATACCACTGTGATAGAGGGACAAAAACATACAGTATCCATTATCTGTTTGCCTTGATATTGTGTGTTTTGGAAATTGTGTAGTTTTCCAAGTACATGTTCTTTGTGCTTTATGTCTTGCAATATTATTCGTACAAAACTGTATGTACTTTTGAGTTCTTTCTTTTAATAGCTACAGTGACATGTTAGCGACTCATTTAAAGATTTACACTTTGTTATAGCGACTTGTCTGGTTGAATGGGTCCTAAAGAAACTTGTTGAAAAAACTGCAAATAATGTATTATTGTTGTTATTATATCACACTCACACTCAATTGTATAATGTGAATACAATTGCAATCAAATCATAAGGAGAGATGGCATGAAAGCATTAAGCCAGTATGCAATAATAAAACTCTTACAGTGTAATCAAAAACATCTAAAATTGAACAATTCTTTAGTTTCTTGGAAGAATCTCTGCCTCTTTGTCTTCACCTGGTGGTAGACGGGAATATTACAAGAGTGGGATTGTTCTGTAGGTTGCATCAACCTACAAGGTTTTACAGTGTGTATATCAGCAGTCACTAGCCATCTCAGTGTGTGTGTGTGTGGTAAACGTGTCGGAGAAAAGGTCTTAAATAGGTGTTATAAACATTAAAAGTGATTCATGGTGATACAAAAATAATTTATATGCAGAATTAAAATAAGAGAGAGTAATTATGTCCAATCAGGGCATTCATAGCAGGTTTTTACACATTTGGCTGCATCCTGCATCTTCTTGTTTTTGTGTATTGTTAAATGTGAGCACTACTGGTGAACATCATTCACTCACACACATCCCATCACTACATCAATAGTCGCAGTACATCCCTCCGCCGCTGGGTGGCGCGGATTTTCTCGTATGTAAACATAGTCACGGCAGCGTTTTGCAGTGGTGGAGAAGAACGTGTACGTCATTTTCACAATGGCGGAGGCTGGGTGAGGAGGAGTGTGTGTGTGTGAAGCGGTGCTGTAATCGTTAGAGCTACATTGCCCGTATTACGTGCACGGTGCCCGAAAATGGCCCTGAACACCAACGCGGCGGGGAAACGGGATTCAGAATGCACCGAGACGGACGATCTCCAGCCGGAGGGTGGCGAACCCCCGAAGAATTCAGCCGCCACCTCGGCCACAGCCAACCAAAATGGCGATCAGCCTGGATGTAGAGACAGTGTAATGCCCGAACAAGAAGCCCCTGAGCGGCGGAGGAGCGTGCAGGCGGAGGCTCGGAGCTTTAGCAGTTCTCCCTTGCCAGGCCAGAGACCGAGCGAAGAGCTGCCACGGAGAAATTTCCAAATCCCGAGGAAGATAAGAGAACGGAAAGGTGGTGCCATATCACTGCAATTGTGAACAGAGCCTGTCCTGTCTTTCATAATTCTGCTGCTGCATGGTGCTAGCCTGCTAGCTAGCTGGCTGGCTGGTCTCGTTAGTTTAACAAAGTGTTCACGGACATTTTAGGTTTAAATGAAACCAACGTCATACTATTTAAGCACATGGATAGTCTGGATGGATGTCGCGACAGTTGTTTAGCAGACATAGCTTTGGTAGTCCGGCTCAGGTATCCAAGTTACCAGTGAGCAGCAGGCAGCTACGTTCCAGTGAAGGCGCCTGGAAGCTGCACTTTGAGGACTGCCCGTTTGAAAGCCCACCTTGTCTGGTTTCTTCACCTTTTCATGGGACCATAGTCTGATTGAATTATGCTGCTGGTGTCATGAGTGTGTTGCAGCCATCACCTGACAACATGTGGGTGTCTCATTGACCTCAGTGAAGGGCATGGATATATCCACCCCACCCGTCTATTTAAAATGTTTTCACAGTACCATGACACTTTTAATGAAATCTAAGTAGGGCTGCCCACCCCTTGTCCCAGCTTGATCTCACTGCTATGTCAGAGCATCCCTTTTACACCTCACCTCAATACTCCTCAGAGTACAGTACTCCCCATACGACCCCATCATGTTTCAAAAAGGCGTTAGTACCCTTAACAAAGTGGTAGATGGATAGTGGTTGTTACAAACCTTGCTGTGACACATCAGTTATTTGTATATATGCAAAGTTGAGCTGATGTTACTGGACTTGTTGTCAACTTTTCCCTCAGGAGGTTGCGTATTTAATGTATAAATTGTCTCATTGCCCAAGTTGGAAACTATGAGACAGACTTGGCTGTGTGTGCACACTCCATTGGCCTGTCTCCAGTCTTCATTATTTTGCCTCACATGAGGGACGTTTACTGCTTGTTACCCCACAGCTTGAGGCCGATGATGCTCCATCCAGGTTGCCTGTAGTCAGACGGTGATGCACTGCTTTGCATGTGTTTGGAATGACGTAAACCTTATGTAAACACAGACACCTGCAAGCCTTGGTCGCCTGTACAGTTTGTTGATGTGAGGGGTTCCTAGTTACTGTTGTTGATCAGTGTTTTTCCAATCCTAAGCACTCCCAAAACACATGTCGGTAACCTGTTCTGACGAGCTGGCTTTCGCAACATGAGAAATAACTTCAGCATAGGATGCTGCTGGTTCATTGCAACCCCACTGAGCTGTACTAAAACTCGCACAAAGAATTCTTGCCTGCAAGCACTGAGGTCACATCACTTCATCCTGTACCTAATGTCTTTCATATGAGTACATGTGACTTTAATTGACTTGAATATTGAGCTTGAGTCGAAACACAGGACATGTGTATCCTCTTCTTGTGTAGATTTTAGACTTGATATATTCATGCCATGTTACTCTAAATGAGAGAAGGACGATAGTCCGTTTGATGATGTTGCCGTCTCCTGCAGTTTGACTTAAAGTTTTCATATGATCACCTACTTTTGTACTGACCCCCCTCTGTGCATACATGCAGGTCTATGCTAAAGATGCAATCTGCTAATTCACTGATTCACTTCTGTGTGTGCAGGCTTGTACCAGTTTCTGCCCCCTGACAGCCGGGAGTTTGAGGACCTTGTGAAGATTATCTCCTCGTTTTACCTAGACTCATCATCACGAGGAACCTTCTCCTACTGCAAGGCCAGGCTGATTCACAATGAGCTGCTGGAGAAGGAGGTTGGTCATCGTCTTCCTGTACACCGCAATGTCAACATTAGTGTTTCAGTTGCTCCCTCTTCATTAATGGAACGTTTTTGTAGGTTGAAACCAAATATAGCGAAATCACACAATTGAAATAATTAGCAGTCTTCACAGCTGAGATGTTAAAAACATCTCAGCTGTGCTACAATTCTTGTACCTCTGCAGGAAAGAGCACATGCTGGGGGCAGGCTGTAATACAATGTTTTCAGCATGTGATCTTCCAGAGCCGTGTATGTAAGAGTTTGTGAGGTTCAGACTGCTGTATGTCATTTACTGTCTACTCCCTTTGTGTGCCAGTTCATCGAGAAGCGGAGAGAGATGAAGAAGGAGGGGCGGACCGAACAAGAACTGACTGAGTCGTACTGTTTCCTTTATCCAGACAAATCCAAGGTGTTGATGATGGACAAGTTATAAAGCATGATGTGTTTTTTTTTTTTTTTTTTTTAACACGATTCTGAGCTTTGTATGTCCACTTTAATGTCTAGCTCCAGTGGACCTGCGAGAAGGGCCTGTCTGTTGGACACTCCAAGATTACGACACTAGGAGGTCCATCACAGGGTAAGTTAGTTTCTTGCATGTTGCTGTTGACATAAAAGGAGACTGTATTGTTGTAGATGGAATGATGGTTTTGGGATTACTGCACCTAATAAAGTTACACCTGAAGACTGCTAATACAGGCCTCATCCTCAGCTGGGAATGGCCCTGATATATTTAACAATATATCACTAAAATGTTGGTTCATACCTGACTACCCATTCAAGAAATGAAAGTTTTGTCTGGAGTTTTTCTCAAAATATCAACAAGTCATTGACGTGATTCTAATGGTTTGCTTTTTTTAGAGTGTAAATATGATACTTAAATGCATTTTGATGGAGTGTGATTATGATGCTTTTCCTATAATTAACTTCTTTTGTCATTGCAGGTGTTTATCTCTCCAAATATTCTGATTTGTTACAAATCAATCCCCTTGAAGTGGGCTCGAGTGGAGACATTATCATTTTTAAAGTTATGAGGGTATGGCTATCATTCTATTGCATTTGGTGATGTTGACAGATTTGTAATTCTTTTGGGACTTAAAGCTCACCAGTATGCTTTGTTTCTCAGGGCCGAATAAAGCACATCCATGAGAACGTTCCTAAGAATACTATAGAACCTACACCCAAGTTTGACTGTCACTTGTCCAAAAGTGCCAATAGGGTTACGTCTTTGCTGTCTTACAGGGCTTTTGAGCTCACGCAGGTAAGCATGGGTTCTATTTCAAAATAATGTTTTACATTTGTTTATTTCTTGGGACAGCATTTGTACGTTTTAATGTGTCTTTCTTGTTGTCTTTTAGCAATATTTTTTCGAGTTTGCATTTGATGAGATCAAGGCACGGCCCCGGCATGTGTGCCCCTACGCTCTGGTTTCCTTTCAGTACAAAGGCAAAGAGGCTGCAGCGATTCCTATGACTGCACACAGGTACTTGTTCCTGCAGGAAATGGTGAAACTCAGCAAGTATTTTCAGGTGGTTGGGTAGGTTTGCAAGACGTGTAACATCTCCATGGTGTTCTGTGTTTGTAAACAAGCTTTCTCTTTCTCTCCTTTACAGGTTTAACACTATTTCCTCTGAAGGAAGTAGAGGTAAAACATTTTTAAATTATTAGTCTTTATTAAAGACTAGTTCTGCATATTTTGCAAGTTTCATATCTTGCCCTTTTCATTTTAGCGTACCCCCCTTCTCTCTATTGATGGGTATTTTGCCCAATTGCCTCCCTGAACATTGACCTGCTTGTATCATGTCTGACCTTTGACCTGTGCTGTTGATGCCATCGCAGGGAAGAACTGCTACACCGTATGGAGTGGTCCACTAGTGAACAAGGGCAAGGAGTTATTCCCAATCTGTTTACGATCCTCCTCGCGCCCCTACCTTCCTTTCAAACTGTGAGTAAACCTTTAGTCTCTCATATTATTCTGTGCATCTCAAGAAAACATCCACCGTGCAACTAGAATTTCCTCTGTCAATCATTAAAGAAAGTTTTTTGCCACAAAAGATTTTTATGTGCTGAACTTTAAGACTGCACATATCTTGTAGGCAGAAAGAAGAAGTTAGTATTCACTTGGGCAATATAGAGATGGACATTAGTTTTTTTTCTGGAATTTGTTATGATTTGCCCTTTGATAAATCTCCATGTGCTCCCCTGCAGGCCTGAGAAGCTGGAGGTGAGTCGGGGCATGCAGCTGGAGCAGGTGAAGCGAAAAATTCCCTCTGTGCTCTTTTCTTGGGACACCTACAGCGCGTCACGGGAAGGTCAGTCTGGACCCAACATGTGTTTATCTCATAATTAAATGATAGAAAAAATGCCCTTGGGATGTAGACGGTAATGCATTTTTAAAGCTATTCTAAATGCATTTGCTGCATCGTGCATTACAGAAATAGCTACCTAACTAAAGCCATTGAAGTTATAAACAAAGTATTTGCATTCATTTGAAACGGAGCATACAGAAATAGAATACTACATAGATGAGTTATGGGTCCGCTTTGTATTCCACCTTGCTTTTGTTTGTCCGCAGTTATGAAGTGTGGGATGTCCTGCAGCCTGTTTGAGGTGGTGGATGGAAAAGGCAAACCAACCAGCGGCAGCCTGGCAGGGCTGGTCCACAAACTGGAGAGGGACAGGATGGTGAGTCACCCTGTAGCTGTTACCTACCAGGCTCTTGTGCTTTAAAATCCCCAAAAGATACAGAATCAGTTCACTGAATATCAGTTTGTCAACTAAATAAGTTTAGTGCTGAAGTGAATTCAAAGGTTCAGGATGTCCAGTTCATACAAAAACAGCTTTTCCTTTGGATTCTTCTTGTTTCAAAATCGGAGAAAGCATACAGAGAAGGGCAACAATAAAAGTTTTATGCATCATCATTTTATGAAATTAAGGTAGATTTAGTTCCATAAAATATTCTGTTTCCTCTTTAACAAGGAAATTGTGTAGGGAAGACATCTGTCAAACTGTAGGGCTGGTCTTGTTTAATGTTTTAGTAACTATAAACAAATACAACAAAACCCATCAATGTACACAAGGTACACAATAGTACAAATGTACACAAGGATAAGTGCAAACCTGTCCAGCATCAGACTGCTATTATAATTGCTCACATTATCTGATAATGAAACACCCTGTTTATGTCTGACTGCAGTGTCTCCTCTCCTTACTCAGGTGCTGGTGAAGTCATTGTTTGACAGGGGCTTTCTCTTCCTGCTGTCCTCAGCTCAGATGGCTGAGTCCAAAGGTGCTGTAAAGCTTTTTACTCTCCTCCATAATCCTCTGTTGTATCAGTTGAACACCTACTTGTTCCCCTCAGCGAGGGCTTCAGCTTTAAAAAAAAAAAAGTTGCTGTTTGTTTTCTAGAACGGCGGGGGCGGGTGGAGAAGAACCTGCAGGCATTATTCATCTTTCAGGAGACAAGGATGGTTGTCAAGTATTGTGAGTATTATTTACTATCCATCCATCACCTTTTCTGACTGGGCCCCAGTGGCAGTATCTGCATGAAGCTCCCAACTGGCAGGTTTTATCTACATACTAAACGCTCCTCCTTTTTAAAAAAACAAACAAACAAAAAAACAGTTGATAGGCTGTTATTAAGCTCCTGTCTCTACTTTAAGACTTTAATGGTGCAGATAAACATCTTTTCTATGATACTGACATATGTGTCCTCCATCATAGCATCCAGAGTGTTCGAGCCAGAGCCACTGACGGTGGAGCCCCAGCCTGCTATCCTGTCCTCCATGGAGCCCTTCGTCCCTGCTCTGCACTACGCCCTGTTCAAGTTGCGCCCAAACCCAGGCAAGGACCTGAGCTCTGGGGTGGAGCGTCAGGCCACTGATTACCTAACTCGTATGGATTCAGGCACGGTGCGGCCGTTCACTCTGCCCGACTACAAATATAACGTGGACGATAGGACCAACCCACTCCCAGTGCCCCGACCCAAATTTAACATGGATTCTGTGCTGCGTTCTTACGTCCACAACCCTGCCAACTACATTTTACCTCTGAACAAGGCAAAGGACATCATTGAAAGAATACGAAACCCCATACCCATACCTGCTTCTGCTCCTGCTCCAGCCCCAGTGGAATACAGCCCCGTTTCTGACTGGGGCGGTTCGGACAGGGGCTCGGACAGGGCGGAGAGACCCCCAGAAAGGCTCCCCCAGGTAAGGCCACCTCCAGAGAGGCCAGCACAGGAGAAGCCAACCCCAGACAGCAGTAGACGGAGGCCAGGGTCGGCTCATTCTAACGGGGCCCAGTTGCAGCACAAGCCCCACATCGAGTCCCAGCCTCAGCCCCCTCAGAGGTTGAGGCTGTCCCAGAATGAGTACGATAAAGACAAGATGAAACAGTTGCTTAAGCTGATCCAGCTCCATAAAAAAGCATTAGTGAGGGATCCTGGGAAGGAAAGGGGAGAGGACGGGGCTTGGGACGCCAACAATCTGAAGAGAAAGTTTGAGGGAGATGAGAGGGGGGGAATGAACAAACACCAACGCACAGATCCGCTGAGCAACGGGGAACCCAGTAGAGGTGAGGAGGGCTGCAGCTGTCTATGTAGCTTGATTTGAAAATGGTGTTATGAAAACTTTTGTTTTTTGAGAATTTCCACCTACTGCCTCCAAAGTCAATTGCTCTGAGACAGAGCGCAACGCGTCATACTCTGAAAACCACGCCCACCAGAGGGGAAAACAATGGGCGCCACAATATGCAACCAAGGGCTGAAATGCTAACGAAATGCCTGTAGCTAGCTAAAAACAATAGATTTCAGCATGTCAAAGGAATATTTTAGCACCCTATGTCTACCAGAGAAGACAAATTCAATATTGTGGGTCTGTCTCGGTGTCCGTTCTCAAGCTAAGTTACTAGTTAGCTAAGGCACTTGCAAACATGATACTGCATAGCTTTCTGATTTAGCCACATTAACTACACAAGTTGCATACTGTCGAAATGCTTTATCTTAACTTACAGCAATAAAGTTAGTCTAAAACTGATATTTGACTGACCAGTGACAAAATGCTTGCTGCACACGTAGGCATACTGAGTGTCAGGATCCCACAGTGTTCCCATTCTTCCTGCCTCACGTCTGTATCCACTTTTGTCTTCTTAAAAACTTAGTTCTGGATTCTTTACTCTGTTGGTAGTGCATCCTACCATACAGCATCTTTTAGGCATTTTTCTGTTGTTTACTAGCATACTGAAGTGACAAGGAGACACCTTCACACAATATAAAGCCAATGGAGAGCGATGAATTGTTTTCCCCTTCGGTGTGGGCGGGACTTAAATGCACTCTGTCTCTATTATTATATTAGTTTCACAACATGGTCTGATCAGTTCTCAGCAATTGCACTGAAAATGAAAAAAACATTGCTGCCCATTGGCACTATATTAACAAGCAGCTAGCGTATTGGCTTACATCAAAATTAAATAACTTTATGATTCTTTACATTTGACACTTTCGTGTCAAGATGCCAGCATTTTTGTTGCTAATCCAGATAGCTATTCATATGTGTGCTAGTGCAACAATTGCTGTCACAATTGTTGAGAATTTTTTCAGGTTCTAGTGCAATTAAGGTAATGGTTCAGTCTCCACCTTTTTAAATACTATTTTAGCTTGAAAAAGGTGACAAATTTGCAATAATATATATCCTTCTTCACATTCCCTTTATACTACACATGACAGCTTTAGTTCTTAAAGAGCTCGGGATATTATAATACACTAATGTACCAAATTTAGCAAATGCCTGTTATTAATAATTGTGTGCATCCTGCTAGGAGCCCAAGCAGATGAGATCGGAGATGAGGGTGGACAGAGCGACAATCTGACAGCAGTGATGGAAAGCATGGGCATCTATGACACTGACCTGAGGGCTCGTGGCAACGCCAACGCCTCAGCAGTCAACGAGACCCAACGCCTTCTCAAGATCCTCCTGGCTACTCTCAACAAAGCCGTGGCTCAGGGTTCAATGTCTGTGCAGACAAACCACGGCGAGCCATCGACTGGTTCAGGGAGGGTGGAACCTGTCATCCCTGACCCAGATCTTAGGAAACAAAATGAGCCAGCATTGCAAACAAACTACACAGAGGTGAGATGTAAACGGCTGATTCTAGGGTTGTTGTTTGGAATATTTTACCATGCATTAAATGTGTTCGCAGACCTAAAAATAACTTCTGGTGTTTTCTCTGTTTAGGAGGACATGGATTGTAGCCCTGGTAGTCCACTCAGCGCCGGCTCCCCACCAGAGCAAGCTCACACCTCGGACAACGCAACCTGGGTTAGCCCCGCCAATGAAGGTACCTCAAAGCAGTCAGTACACTCAGACCTCTCCCTTGTGGTAGGGCTGAATGATATGCAAAAAAATCATATTGTGATTATCTTGACAGATATTGCAATTGCGATATGAGTCATGATTTTAAGTGGCAATGGTATTTTTTGCATTTCATTTTCACTGAAACAAAATATAAAAATGATGTGATATTTGCTGGGGTCTGTACCAAACAAGCTTATTCCCTTATGTCTGGGGAATATGATTTGTAGGCCGGGCATATCTGTAGTACCACAATGCTTCATTTATAATCCTATGTTGTGACACATTTTACCTTTGGATTTGGATATTGCACTTGGCGATTGTGATTTTGATAATATTTCGATTAATTGTTCAGCCCTACCCTGTAGGCATATTTAGATCTGGTAAAAAGTCATCACTGTGATATGTTTCCTGACTGCTTTCTTCCAGACAAAGCACAGCCTTTACTTGAGCCGGAGCCGGAGCCAGAGGCTGTGACAGTGGCAGACAGCTACCCAGAGCCGAAGACGCCTGCAGCCGTAGAAGTAAAAAAGGCGACTGCAACGCCCACGTTACCGGTCGCAGAGGAAGTTCCCTTCCGGCCCTCTATCAGCCTGGACACCATACTCAACCAGGAAATTCACAGTCTCACCTCTGACATTAAAAACATCATGCAGACGCACCACATCTGCTATAATTCTCAGCTACCCCTGCGGTTGCCTCTACGCCACTGCTGGCTGCCCAACAGCTGCTTCTCAGACTTTGTTGTACCCTACGTTTCCCCTGTCCCCATTCATGGGCATGTCAAAGCACTGTGTGAGAAGATGGACAAGTTGATCCCAGCCCCACCTGTTCCCTCTAAGGTCACTTCTCCGCCTCCCCCAGTGACAACATCTAATCTTACAACACCACCCTCTACCCTCATGCAGACTTCCAAAACTAAAGCAGAACCCCCCCTGTCAAAGAGCACCACCTCCTCTCAGAGTGGTAAAATGGTCACTGTCAAAGAGACGTCATCCACTAAGGTTAAAACGGAAGCCCTGTCAACAGAGTTGGTGGGAGAGATGTATTCTCCCTCTCAAGTCACACCAGACTCTCCAGAGCTCAACTCCCAAAACCCGGGCCCTGCTTCTGGGAGTGGGTCTGGCCTCCTGGCTGGCAGCCTCATTGGTCAGCTGAAGCCTGAGGTTTTCAGCAGCCTGGTGGAGATCTTTAAGGACGTCACAAAGAATACAGTCAAATTCTACATCTACTCCGGGGACGAGGGGGAGGAGAGCACTGTCTGCAAGGAGATCAAGGTACAATACAAGGTTTATTTTAAATAATTAATCGTTTAGTCAATAAAATGTCAGAAAATTGTGAAAAATAACCTGCACAAGTTCCCAGAACCCTAGGTGATGTCTTCAACTTGCTTGTTTTATCCATAGACTGTATATAAAGATGGACAACATGACATCTCAATCGCCCTCTGGTGGCTGGCTGCAGTATAGGTCATAAACCCTGTCCCCTCCATGTTAGCGGATGGGACGTGGGCCCAACTAAAAAATCAAAGTACATGTCAAATAAAATTTTCTCAAAGATGGTTTCTGTGATTTTAGGTCATCTTATCACGCTGGTGTATATTCAAGTGTTCATTTTTCTGATAATTTTGGTTTTAACTAGGTATTTGATGCTATAAAAAGGGGGTGTAATGTCATGATTGACAACTGTGAGTGTGCTCGCGACTGGTTCGGGCGGGACTATGATATGGATCATTACTGCACAGACTCTGGCTCCAAATGACGTCGCCAGCGCGAGATGGCAGCAATCGTATCTGGGATATTTTTGCTTCATGTTTGTACAGTGGGAGGAAGTGGAGATGCATCCTCCATCTTTATATACAGTCTATGGTTTTATCTATTCAAAAGCCCAAAACCTAAAGATATTCAATTCACATCTAAATACAAAATCCTCACATTTGAGAAGCTGCAACTTTTGATTTTATTTGATAAATTACCTTAAATTTCATTCGAAAGTCAAGGCAAAATCACTGTCTAATCATTTTCTGTGTGCACAGGCATACACAAGTGGATACACGGGTCTACTGTGGGAATGTGAAAGGCTACACTAGCTCCTTTGTCACTGTGTTCCATGTCTCAGCACTCAGCTCTTTCTGTATCTGTCAGTCAGTCTGCACTCGTATGTGTAAGGGGAGGACACATTCATCTGTCTGTCTCTAACAATTATGTCTCTCCTGTGTGTCACAAAGGAGTACTTGAAAAGTCTTGGCAACAGCGAGTGCAGCCCGCAGGCGTTTCTAGAAAACAGTGGCACTTTAGATAAGCTCCTCATCATCATTCAGAATGAGGACATCGCTGCACACGTGCACAAGGTACGATAACCTCCTGTCACCCTCTTCATCTCGGCACCAGCTGATCCAGGCAGGGATCAAACAGAAATAATAGCATCCTAATTGAATTTATACATCTGCTCCAGAGTGCTGTTTTTGTCTGGGTGCTGAGTTGAATTATATATATTACATGAAAACATGTTATGTTTCTTTTTTTTAAATGACCAAAGTTTTAATTCATAAAGTTATAGAAGAACTCCATTTGTAAAAAAAATCTTTATCTTTTCACCCTACAGATCCCGGCTCTGATGTCTTTGAAGAAGTTGCCTTCGGTGAGCTTCGCTGGAGTGGACACACTGGACGATGTCAAGAACCACACTTATAATGAGCTGTTTGTGTCTGGAGGCTTCATGGTGTCTGATGAGTTTGTCCTCAACCCTGACCTTATCACACAGGGTAAGTTTGACCTTTCTTTGTGGGGAGCCTTGCGTGTTCATGGAAATATCAGTTGGGACGATACTTCAGAGCTTGTGTCGCTTGTTTTGTCCAGATCGTTTGCAGGGGCTGCTGAAGTTCTTGGAGGAGCAGAGCACCCCTGAACACCCCTGGCAGTGGAAGGTGCACTGCAAGTCCCAGAAGAAGCTTAAAGAACTGGGGAGGTCAGTATCTCAGTAGGAGCTTAGCCAAAATAGTAAAAATGATATTTAGCCAGGCTTGGGCTGTGAATAAATATCTCGTCACTGTATGGATCCTCTTTTGCTGTTCCCTTAAAGGTTAAACACCAACGCCATGGGGCTGCTGAACCTTCTTACTGCCTATCAGAAGAAGCACCTAGTGGAGTTCCTCCCTTATCACGATTGTGACACCCAGTCGCGTCAGGCTCCAGATCTGGAATGCCTGATCAAGCTCCAAGCTCAGCACACGCAGCAGCGGCACCTTATCTTCCTCACAGGTATCTTCATCCTCATCGCTATTAACTTAGGCTACATCTCTTCACCTGTCTTCTGACACAAGCAAAACTTTGTGTCAGTGTTGAGGTGTTGGTGTGAGATGCATTTTCCTTTCTGCATTCTAGTTGATTAAATGAAAGTATTTGCTACAGTATTGTCCTAAATCATTTAAAATGTTCAGAGGTTTTGCATGTTGTGATGTGTGTTTTTTTTTTTTTTTTTTTTTTTGTTTTTTTTTACAGAGAGGCCATTTGAGATGTTCCTACAGTACTCCAGAAATGGAATAGTGATTGGGAGCATTGATGATGTTATGAGCGGTTTTCACAGCCTCATTGGCTCCATTAATCAGAATGAGCTTCCAACATCGCCTTCTACTGGTGGGTAACGTCAACAGCAAGACTAAACACCAAAACACCCATTCCATGTCATTTTGCTAGTGTAATTGCTTTTCTAAATTGCCTTCTGTTCTATGCAGTTATCGCGCCAGTTAAAGATGTCTGTGCTTCCCAGGAGAGTTGATGCTGTTAATGCATCTGTAACACATTTGTTTGATAATATCTTCCTCTCCACTTTTCCATTTCTCCCTCTCTGCCCTCTCCCGCTCTCCCAGTAGTGAATGATGAGTGTGTGGAAGAGGAGGACATGTCATTAGACTCTGATGATGGTGAGCCACCAACAATATCGGATCCCTCAGAGCAGAACCAGGAAGTTGAGAAGGGGAAGCCTCCACTGCCGCCTCCACCAGAGATGAAGGAGTTTCGTCCTCCACTCCCGGACCAGCAGGCCACACCCGAGAGAACTCCAACGCTGTCTGACTACAGCGCTCTCAAAACGGCCATCTCTCAGTTCAAAGCCACCAACCAGATTGGTCTAGGCCCTTCAGACATTGGCAGCTTGTCGCCGGGAGGTTTTCCTGTGAATCCCCACCAGAGCTTCCTGTGTCCTTCAGCCTCGTGGTCCTCCTACACTGGCTCTTCTAGCTATGCGGCCTCCCCGGCCTATCCTGCCTCGCCCTGCAGCAGCACCCAGGAACAGGAATACCGGCCCTCAGCCACAGCCTCTGCCACAGTCCCAACCCCACCCGCCATGGCCACAGCAGGACCTCTAGCTAACCTGGCTTCCCTCCCCTTGGAGGTCAAACCTCCCCCTCCACCTCACCTCATGATGCTGGGCCACACATATGGCTCGGACACTGGAGGAGCTGGGGCTGCTGGGAACTCTCCGCTCACTACCTCCCTCCCCTACACATATCATAGTGACTCAGCCCAGCCAGGTTACATGGCTGGCATTCCTAAAAATGCTAGCGGGACCCCTACACAACACAACAGGACACTCAGTGGACCTGGGGATGGTGTATGGGGGACAGCAGGGACCAGCACTTCTGAGACTGCTAGTAGCCAGTGTGTTGTCACATCTGGCCCAGCGGACTCCAGTCGGCTCCCTAAGACTGGGGAAACCCTGGGAGGCAGCACCCCTGGTAGTCAGGGGGGCAGGACACAGGTGAATTGTGCTGACAACCTTGGAGCTTCTGTGGGCATTTCCACAGTGGCCACCAGGGGGGGCTCAGTAGTCAGACCTAAGCTGCCTCCACATCCAATGTGTGGTGTGGGCTATGGTAGTATAGGTGGCATCCCTGGACAGATGGATCACGGGCCTATGCAGGGTGGTATGGGTCCTGGTTCTTTAGGGAGCTATCGAGGGAGAGGAGCTCCACCAGTAGGACTTTGGCCTCGGCCAGGACGAGGACATGATCGGGGCGGCGGGACTGGAGGTGTGCCCTGCTCTTGGGGTTACCCAGCAGGCAGGGGTGGGGCACAGGATTACTACTTGGACTCCACATACTCTCACAATTATACGCCTGAATAGACAATCAACATGATCGAAGGGGCAACACAAACGCCATACTCCAGAGACTATTAGAGCTGGCTGAATGTATATATTTCCTTGTCATAAACACGATTTAAATCAGTAAATAAGGATCCTGGTTTTCTACATTAATAAAAATTGATACAGGCAGTGCCGAGTGTCCTACTGTCATGTAAACTGTATGTACACTCTTTCCATGTGAGCTATTTGAGACCCTGTTCAAACCACTATATTTATATTTGCCAACAAATGTTAATGGCCTTCCAGCTTCTCTGAATTTATCATGTTATTTCTGTTTGTCCCGATTTTGAAACGGTTTGTGAACAAGGGGAAAGGATGATATTTTTTTAAGGAAAAAAAAAAACTAGTGAAGGAAATTTCACTTTTGCTGTTGGTTTTCTTTTTTATTTTACATATTTGGTTGTCCAAAATTCTATCAAAATAAAACATTTGAAATCTTGTTTGTGTGACCAGTTTGATGAGGGTATCAAGCAAACCATTAAAAATATAAATCACAGCTGTCTTACTGTCCTTTCACTCAATCTCCATATTTTATTTAGCTACCTACAGTTTGTATGTGTAGTATGAAGATTGACAATTTAACCTCAAATAGCAGTATGAATCAACAGGTTGAGGAACTCAAGATGTGTTCATGCTGATAAAAAATATTCAACTAGTATATTAAAAACAAGCCTGTTAGAAAAACATTTTCAGACCATGACAGAAGGGACAGGGCACTGCAGTAGAAATCAGTTAAATCTATTTTCTCCAGCAGGGTAAGCTGTGTGTGGAGAGCAGCACTCAAAACCCTTTTGAGACTTCATGCTGAGTACTATTGGCCTCTCAAATTTACCACCACTGAAAGGCTCATTAGGAGAGTTGTTGTCCTCTCTCTGTGTGGGTTTATTATATTGTTTCATTAACTCAGTGGAGTATCTGGTGGAGAAGAACACCAGGGGGCATCGTTTCCTCTTAATGTGGAAAATAGGTTTACACTTTATCTCCAGAGCCCCATTCCAGTGTGCAATAGATATGCCATGGTAACTTTTGAAACGGTGGGAACATCCCCCCCATTAAATCAATTGCAACTAAGACCCATCACACAAATACTGGAGCAATAGATTTTTTTTACAGCACCCTACTCCACAGTCACATTACACCTGGAATACCCACCACAAATAAACCACTGAGCTGAGTTTGGGGTGTTGTGTACAAGGTTCAAGGGATCCTCAGAGGTGTTAATGATGGAGGAGAATGCACACTGATCACTGATTCAATTACCGTAAATAGCTGACTGAACTCTATAGATTTATAAAGGAAAATAAATATAATACAATGAAAAATATCACGAATAATAAACTGAATATACAACATACTGAGATTCAGACAAAAGTACAGCCTATTATGCATATAAGGAAGTATTTTTCATACATATTAGTCTGTTTTGGATTGGTTTTGTAAAAATTGTAATCAAGAAATATCTAACATTACCTTTCTGTCTCATGAATGGCGGGAATACACCTGTATGAATCGTATGAACTGATTAATGGTCACTTGGAGGCGGAGGGAACAAGCCCTAAACACAACACTGACATGATACCTTTAAAGTAGATTAGGCTAACCTGTTAGCATACAGTTGCCTGGTTAGGTTACACATCCAGCACGTGTGGAGCAACAATTTGGAGTCATGTTTCTTGTCACCTGATGATCGTAAGTCCAACAACTCCCCGCCTAGCTCTGATTTGTTCTCCACCAACTCCCGATGGAAACATCTGGCTCTTTAACGCTAAATGTTAGTTCACCAGGTAACTAACCTTAAGCTAGTTGCTAACTTTATGTCTTCGCTATCTGGTGCTGGGCCGGTAGCATAGTATGTAAACACATAAACATATTGCTTGTTAACACGACGAAACTTTACGTGTAAACACGCATTTTAGTGTCTTCTAAACACTACATAGCCGAGACCTTATATGCACAAATGGGCTTCATATGTAGCAGGTCCCTTTTAACCAATATCTATGTGGCTGATGACCATTGATAACGCCAACTCAATCGAGTGATAACATTAGAAACGGGTGCCTGAGGAACAATAGAGTCCAGCTAATACTTTAGTTACAGTCTATGGTTTAACATGCAGATCGTTTGATTAATCGATTAATCTACTAAACGTTGCAGCTCTGGTACAAAGGCTAAAACTGAACAGGGTTGACAAGCATTTACGCAGACCAAGTACTGTAATTAACAGTGGGTTTGGTGAATAGCGGGAAGCTTTCAGAAGCAGGTGTTCGGCTGGTCGGACTGAATCAGAACTGGAACCCAAAACCCTCTTGAATCTTAAATTTTAATGTACTACATTTTACTTAACTGAAGTGTCAGCAATCTTCTAGGACTCACATTGTCCGCAGATATATACAGCATCTATTTTGCAATTATTTTTCTGAAATAGCCTTCCTTTTTATGACTTAGATCCAACTGACGCTAAAAAAAAATCACAAAATTGATATCCATGCCAGCTTTCAAAGGTTGGAACATTTACAAGTGATATAGTTGGTAAATTATTTCAAGGGTGTGTTTACCTTTCATTTACCAGATTTACCAGTTTACATAGTTTTCCAGCTCAGCTTAATATTCTAACATTAACCCACTTTGATCCAATCCTTTGCTGCCACCTCCAGGGAGCTGAGGCTAAGTCTTGTGACAAAGGAGAACTTCTTAGCTTGTTCTGTATCATCTGCCTTCCAAGCTCAGAAGGGAGCAGTGCAGTGATCAGCAGTACACAATACTGTTTCTTGTTTGCTCATGGAGTGTAGCAGTGTTGTAAAATTGTTTCAGTGTCCTGTGGATAATAGAATTGGCTCAGCACAGAAATTGCATTTTCAGTAGTGATTATGCACAATGGATAAAAAGTCATTGCTAATTGATCAATGTGACTAATCCCATAATGTACAATTAAATTGCTGTAATGTTCCTCTTTTGCAAAGAAGGCATCTATTCACATAGTTGATCGCGTCTGTATAATATGGAATATAACGGCATATACCGTCTTAGATATTTAATTACATTTGGACTAGACAAAACTGATTTACAGATATTTTAAATTTTATTATAGATATCAGTAATTCCTTTTTCACTAGTAAGAATAACAATTACAGATGTTAAATGAACACTTCCAAACTCTACCCGTTAACGCGTCATTTTCTGCCACGTCAATGCAGCATTTTCTGCCACCTACTGGCGAATGCAAGATGTGTAACTTTGAAACAAAAACAAAATATTTATGTGTGGTACTCCTGTAAACAAAATGTTAATTTAACACAACCAAATTCTACTCACTCGTTTCAGGCACCTACATACACCGCAAAGGAAATGACGTGTATGAAACGTAAGCCAGAGGTGTGGTTTAGAAGAAGCCAATTAAACTCTCAGCGGGGGACAGTGAAACACAACAGAAAATGACACGTTAACAGGTAATTTTCTGTTGTCTTAACGTGTATTAACAGAACCAAACTCTACATGTTAACAAGCATTTTAATGTCGTCTAAACACGAATATCTAAGACGTTATATGCACAAATGGCCTTCTAGATTTTAATGTCATATAAACACGAAATTTACATTTACTGTGCTTAAGTAAAATTCTGAGGCACTTGTTACTTTACTTTAGTATTTCCATTCTATGCTATCTTATATTTAAACTACATTGCATATGCATATTTATATTTTTACTCTACTACATTTATTTTACACCTGTAGTTACTAGTTACTTTTCAGATTAAGATTTTGCTTTAAACAACACAATAAGCTTATGAAATATACTACACTGGCTTGTTTTTGGCTTGCGACCCCTTACAAAAAAAACTGTGTCTGACCCTTATCATGTCTCAGATGTCTATGAGTTGTTAGCAGTTCCATCAAAGGTATTTGGTCATAAACCATAGTGTTGGACACTAGAGGAAAAAGGTAAGGGATCACCAAAGTTATAACAAATCAGCCTGAGGAGAACATGTTTGTGAACATGTTGTTTGTACCAGATTTCATGGCAATCCTTCCAACAGTTGTTGAGACATTCACTCAAAACCACACGTCAGTGAACTTCATGGTGGCGCTAGAGGAAAAGTCAGGGGATCACCAAAATGATAAGGATTCATTACCTGGGAACGATGAATGTATTTGCAAATGTTGTGCCAATCCATGCAATAGTATTCAGGATATTTTACTAAAACCCTTAAATGTCAACCTGCTAGAGGAAAAGTCAGGGGATCACCAAAGTCTCTAAGTTTCATCCTCTGGGGACCATGAATGTCTGTTCAAAATGTCATGGCAATCCATCCTTTAGCTGTTGAGTTATTTCATTCTGGACCAAAGTGGTAGACCAACCAACATTGCCTCCCCAGAGCCAGGCTGCTAGTATGGGGGGAATATATAATACCATTAAGTACATTATTGAGTATCACTGACACTATAAGACATTGTAGATATGGTTCCTGTACTGTCTCTGACAGTAAAGGTTCTTTTTAATGGAAATGAGAAAGCCATATTCCATTAAAGTTTATTGATGTCTTTTACTGGACAATAATAACAAGGGAAGCACCATTGCCACATGATACAATAAAGCTGGTAGGAGAAATGACACAAGCTGAACACAGAGGAAGAATAAAAAGACAAGAGGATGTTGTAGAAAAGTGGGCATGAGCAACAATATTAAACTTCAAATACTCTAAGTCATTGCGCCTGTCAAACCTTATAATATCTAATAATATCCAGCTAAATTCTACTCACTGAAGCACATAACATCCCCAGACAGACAGTGAGCCAGGATACTGCTTCCAACATGCTGACTGGCCTTGATCACGGTGTATCACTGCATATGCTTTTTCTTTGTTTGCAAAGGAATGTGATAGATCTATACATTTGATTAATGAGGCATTTGTGTACAATGTGCCCCACAAGGATCAGACTGAGACCAGAATCCTGTTTGACACGTCGGACATCCAGATGCTTCATACTGCTTTGGAAACACGGAAAAATGGCCTGCGTTCATATTCAGTGCACAGGTATGATAAACAGCCTGTTGTCTGGTGTGCAGCAGTCCACATTTATTTTAGTCTTTTTTGGGAAGCAAGCAGCCTACTGCCTAAAAAAGATCTCCAGTATAGTTAACATACCCGGTTGGTGGACTGTTCTGAAACCAATGCTGTGTGTGTTTCTCGAGCACATATTCCAAGTCAAGTGTCCAATTAGAATGAAATAAGGGTTTTTGTCAGCTTGGTGACATTCGGCCTCCACTGAGCCTGCGTATGTGGGTGTCGCAGCATCTGAAAGATGTGTATGTATCTACCACAGCTGGATGCCTCCACTCCAGCCTGATGACTGTTTTGACAGTTCAGTAATAGCACCCGTGGACAGGCATGGCAGCCCTTCACTAGTGGAAGCAATTCAACTTGTGCTATTCAGAGTTAAAGTCCCCTTTCACAGTAATTAGATTCTTGAATAAGATAATTTCGAATCCCTTGGAGCCCAGCCGAACTGGGGAAAACAATTAATCTTGAAAAGGAAGTACATGCTTTAATTGAAGCCTGATGCAGTGTTTTGCTTTGGAGAAGAGCATCTTTAAAGCATCAAGGGGTCCTTCCTTTACATCTGCGTAATTTGTTAGAGCGGTACAGGGTAATTTGCAGACCGAGTGAGCCATACAGATTTGCACCTTTCTGTGTAGCCTGGAAATTCTGATGTTATGTTAAAGTGTAATTATTAGGATTATCTTATACTGTGTAAATGTTAGAACAAATGAAACAGGGAATATTGTAATGTTCCTGAATTCAGCAAACTAAATCTGTCTGTTTATTACCCCCTCATGTTGCAAATGAGCAGGAATATGTGTGACAATATGATAGAGCAAAATTATCATTTATGCTTTTTTCAAAATGCACTGCTGAGGCCTCCCATTATCAGTAAAGTACTTGCTGTCACAAGGTTAAAATAAAATGCTGGATACCAAATGCCATCAGGATACCAACTTTGCTCATTCTATCTCTGGCATGCTGCCTACACTGAGGTTGATTCCCTAAATCAGCAGTGTGCTTACATAACCAGGGTCACCAGTGGACCCTCTGTGAAATAGAAAACCCTTAATGAAATGCTCACATCATGTCCTCTATGTTTTAACTTCTCTGCTAATCATATCAGAAACAATAAATCCCAACCCAGCTGTCTGTGCAGTGTCAGAGAGCAGAACCAGATTAGAGGGATTTAAATACACTGAAATTGACAAAGCACCTGGTTTTTATCCTCGTGGTAATCTCCTAAAACCTACCCCCAACTCATCACACCATGTAATGTCTCTAGTACACTGTCTCTGAAAAACAACGGGTCACGACAGTCTCTGATACAAGATCTGTTACATCACACGGGCACATAGCGGCATGTTATGTAATCTTTGTTCAGGATTTTGAATGTTGCTTACCATTGTGAAAACATTTGAACTTTGCTTAATATACCAAGTGAGTAGCAGTGTGATTAAACAGAGTGGTGCATCCCAATGCAGTGCTGTCTTAGTCTAACGGATTTTTGCTTAATCCCTGAGAGTTTAATAGAGATGAAATTCACTGCTGTCAAAGTGCTAGCCTGTCCCGATTTCATGGACAGCTGCCCATTTGATTTTAGATTTCAACCTTCTTTTTTTGTCTGTGAATTTACATTCAAGTTGCACAACAATATTAGTCTCCTCGGGCTTGAAAGAAGTCAAGTTTTAATTAAGGATTTAGAAATAATCAAAGGCCCCTCCTCTAATGACTTGCTCTCCATTGTGCAATGTGCGGTTACTGACAACTTCTCTTTGACATTATGTGAAGGATTACATCTAATCCTATTCAATCTCGATGCAGTCCTTAGTCCCACCCAGTGTTTGCATTAAGATTGAACTGCAATCTCAAAATGTTATTGATGTATGGACTTGAAGAAATTGATTTGTTTCTTTTGAGGCTACTGTTTGTCTTATCAGGTTTTGAACATCCCTTCATCCCCGACCACCCATATTCTCTCTTTGGTCTTTCATGTCATCGACTTACACACACACTTATGTTCTTTCATGACAGTGCATGCAAGTCCTTCTTGTATGGAGTTAAAATAGTCTCAATAAGATTTACAAATGTGTATTACGTGATCTACAAATGAAAAATTAGATTTTCAAATGTGTAAAAAAACGATTTGGGTACGTTGGAATTTTGGGTACTCACAAATGCGTGTTCCAACCCACACACAAATACCAAGCAATTTGAAAACACGTAAAACCGTTTTAGAAATGCACACATCACAACCTGAATAAATAAATATTTTACGTAATAAAAATGAGTGTGTTTTCCCAAATCGTTTACTTACACATTTGCAAATCTCATTTTTCATTTGTAGATTATGTACTACACATTTATAAATATTATTGAGACTATTTTAACTCCATATTCTAAAACATCTTCTTTCATTTCTGGCGTTGCAGTGTGTCATTCTGTCATTTGAAGCATGTTACACTGAATTAAGAAAAAAACAAAGCTACACAAAGTAGTGCCCCCCTTGAGGTTTGCATCAGAGCTGCTTGAAGCATTTGTCACTTTAGTTCAAATTTTGTGGTTGCATTTGTTCCGCAGTGTTCAAAATGCTCAGCTGTGTTTGATCAAAGAGATGCTGTCTTTGAAGAGCAGGGCAATTGCTGTTTGTTTTTGGTTTGTTGACACTCCTGATTTCTGTACTTGCGCAGATAGAGAGTCATTGTTTTTCTCTGCCAGATTAATGCAACAGGTTTGTATGAGATATGTATATTTATGATGGATCACTGCAGGATGCACCTCTGTTTTCTGATAGATAACACTTTTAAATGTTTGCTCAAAACTATGGCTTCTGCACAGAAACATTCATTTCTTTTCTGGCTGTATCTGAATTCTTCTTTATATATATATATATATATATATATATATATAGTAGTAATGGGTTTGCTAAAATTGCCTTCAAAAGCAAACCTATATCAGCAGAGCAGGCAGCTGATCTAAAGGGACCAAATCTTTTATTAAGAACACAGGGAACAGAAGTTTTCAGGAGTTGGATAGAGTTTTAGGTGCTTCATGTTTAAGCCACATATTATAAGAGATATGGGCTGTATCTAAGTTATCTTCAGCTGGTGCAGTGCTAGTGCCTATCTCCTTCACACTAAATATGGAGCACTTCAACTCAACTAAGATACGCTGGCTGAACTTACTTCCTGCAGTCCGTTACAGTCATAAACTTGCAGCGTTTTTCCGGGGCTTTTAATCCTTGTTAAACACTTTCTTTGAAAAGTGAGCCAGATTCATTCTCTGATCCCACGAGAAATATTCTCCCCTAGTGCTGTACCTGAGTACACAGAGAAGTTATTAGCTGGTTTTTAGGGCTGATAATGGCTCTGCTGTGATTTAGCAATGTCAGTTCACTGAGGGTAATAAACCAAAGTTGAAACTTTCATTTCGACTACCGGGCCAGATGACAGAGAAGAGCAGAATTGGAACAGGAGATATTGCTTTTTTTGTTCAGGGGGTCTTTTAACTGCAGCTGGGAGTCGAGAAAGAGACATGATGTTCTTTTTTTCCTTTACAGCTTTTACGCTCACTTCTGATTGCATCTCGCAGCTAATTCCTGAGTAAGGAGTTTTTCTTTGTCCAGACGTGTTCTGTTTCCACCCCAAAAAAGGAAAAGAAAAAAACCCTGGCTGCTCAGCATCAACTTTCAGGTGTCCATTCTGTTCCTTCTTCACTTATCATTGGCTCCATGAACGCTACATGCTTGTTAGTTTGGATTTTGGGCTGATCTCTTGTGGAGGGGGAGAAAACCGAAGTTAGGGTGCTGGGGTCGTAGGTCACAATGGGGATAAGTGGAGGTTTGGGCTGTTTACAGCAGCTGCAGCGACATGGAGTCAGGTAGAGGTACATGAGGATGAAGACCATGGTCACCACACAGCCCAGCAACGTTGTGTAGCCGGTGTTGAATGACTCTGCTGCAGGCAGCAGCACCGTCACATTCACCTCACGGGTTGCATTCAGTGCCTGTTTAATATCCACCGCTGTGCACACGTACAGGCCTGAGTCATTGACCTTGGCTGCTTGGATCTCCAAGGTACCATTAGCAAACAGGCTAATTAGCGTGTCATTTATGCTGACCTCAGTGATGTACCCCTTGCTGGGGGAAAGCCATGTAAATGAGAGGTCTGTGCTACTCAGGGACGTTTGGCAGTCTAGACGCACTCTTTCTCCCTCTGAAACCAACACGTTGGAGAGGAGCACCGTCACTGGCTGTGAGACGGCCTTTTCCACAGTGCAATTGTGGAAGAGACGGGTGTGTCGCAGGAACCGAATGGACGCTCGTGGGTCCCCATAGATGGTGCAAGTGTGCTCATCTGTAAAGTCCTTCAGTGAGTCATAACCCCTGAGATCCCAGTGCCAGAACACACTGTACATGGAGCAGTCACAGATCAGAGAGTTGTTGTGGAGGTACAGCCCCCGCTGCACCAACCCGGGCAAAGCTTTCACATGCTCCCATGGCAGTCGAGTCATACGATTGGACGAGAGGTCCAGCATGGTCAGGACAGGATGACTATGGTCTTGGATGGAGTAGAACGGGAAGTCTGTGATCAGGTTGAGGCTGAAGTAGGCCTTTTTTAAGCTGCTCAGACCGCTCAGTGTGCCGGCCTCCACCTGTACGATCTTATTATTGAAGAGAAGAAGCTCCTCCAGCCTCCACAGCCCCTGGAAGTAGTGTTGCTCCACCACATGCAGCTTGTTGGAGGACAGGTCAAGGAGCCTGAGGCTGGAGGCATTGTGAAACGCCCCAAGGCCCAGTGAGCTGAGCTGGTTGTGGGCCATCCAGAGGTTTTCCAGTCTAGGCATCCTCTTGAAGCCGCCCGGACCCAGCCAGGACAAATGGTTGTGGCTGAGGTCGAGGGTGACAGAGAAGGAAGGCAGGGACAGAGGTAACTTGGTCAGACCACTGGAGCTACAGCTCACTGTGTCAGATACACAGAGACACATAGACGGACAGGTCTCCTCAGAAACGCGGAGGAGACAGAGCAGCACCAGGAGAGGGCCTGTATGCAGTCCAGAGGTCATGTTTCTGGAAGTCGGATCCTTCAGGGTTTCTAATTCTCCCGACTCTCCCTGGTCAGATAAGAATCAAATAAGAAACACCATGATATATTAAAAAAGCTATTCTTTTTTTGACCCATCTGCTGCTTTTAGCCGTTCAACAGACACATAATATGACTTCAAGGTTAATGCCATACAGGAACTCTTTATCTGTGGCAGAAGATGAAAAATGGTAAATGTAGTAGCCACAAATCCCTTTTGCCCCAGAAAAATCATTTCAGCTTTTGAATCACAAATACTCACCTCAGACTATTTGGAGATGTTTCTACACATACAGAAATAATAAAAATTTGTTGGTGCAGTAATCATTGTAGGGGCTGCAACTAAGGATTTTTTTCATTATTTTCGATTAATCGATAAATCATTTGACATTTTCCCAAAGCCCAAGGTGGCATCTTGAATGTCTTGTTTTGTCAAACAGTCCAGAACCTAAAAATATTCAGTTCACTATTATAGAAGACGACAAAAACCAGACAATACATAAAAATGATTCAAAATGGTTCATTTGATTATCAAAAAAGTTGCAGATTCATTTCCTGTCGATTGATTAATCGACTAACTGCTGCGGCTCAAAATTATTGTTCACTAAGAAGGAAACTTATAAACGCATTATGAGAGCTTAGTGTTTAAAAGTCATATGCGCAGACGGAGATACTTCACCTTAAAGAGATGTTTCGTCTCAGTTAGTATCAGGTGACATGAAGTTGAACATTTTACCACAGATAAGTTCAAACAGATTTCCCGCTGCTGACCTGTAAGTCTGTAAGAATTTGGAGGCAGAACACATAGGCAGAGCAATTAGGCTCACTTAGTTAATCTCATTCTCCCCTCCAAAAAAAGAAAAAAAAAACACTTCCGAACCACAAATCCAAAGTAAACTGCTTAGCGACAACATGAGACTCCAGCTTTCTTGCGCCTTTTCTCCTTTGAAGTTGTATCCCAATGAATACCCACAACTTTGCTCTCTAATCCTTATCTTCTTCTCAGATCCTCCTCCCCGAGGCTCTTGAGGAACAATGCTTTTGCCTTTCTCCTCAGCCAAGTTTAAGGTCCCCCTACCGGCTTTCTCCACATCCCAAATGAGAGTGCCGCTCAACAAACATCCTGCAGTGCTTTGCAGTGTATAGCAAACAGCACGGAGCTCACTTAATCTCCCACAATCCTCTCCTCCTTCTCTGTGTCATTTTAGAGACCAGCCTTGTGTCTCCCTCTCATCATTAAATAATGATGCTGGTGGCTTCCCTTCCTGCTCCCTCTCTTTCTTTCTCCCTCTCGCAAGAACATCAGATTTCTCACAATATTCTATTAATATTCTATTCCATTAAACTTTTAGTGTTTTGCTTACTAACATATTAGTATTCACCAATAATCCCAGAGAACTGAAACTTAGCTATGCCTACTTTCTTTTTGTGTGTGTGTCTCTGTCTGTCTGTGTCAACTCTGTCTGGATATCTGTTTACTTATCATTGTCAATACATGTTTTCGTGAGTTCTTGAATTTTGCAAATCCTGTCCATCCCTCTTCACCTCTCTGTGTATTGTGTCAGTTTCTGTGTTGAAACCCTTTCTGACTGTGCAGGTCTCTTCTTACCTGTCTGCCTCCTCACCTTGTTGTTTCTATTTCAGTAGTTTTGAGTGGATAGATGTTGTCTGCCCCCTGCTCCGCACACACACAGATTCACACACACTCTTTCTCTCTAAGTGCCATCCCCTCCTTTCTTCCTGAGCCCACGACATCCCTCCTTCCCCTTGGCTGCGGGTTTGACTGGATACATGCTGTCCATGCTGCTTGGTCATGGTGGTCCTGACAGCTCCGATTTCTGTCACAGTGAATTAGCTTTGCCTCCTAGCAGCCACCTCCTCGCTGCTACCCCCAACCCTCCACCCCCTCCCTGTAAGTGCTTAGGGCTTTGACTGACTCCTACTCATTCACTCACTCACTCACTGTGCAGAGGCACATAGCCGATTCCCCCGTGGATTCAATCTCCCTGGATGGGGTTCACTTCTCTAAAGGTGGGCTGATGGGGGCAGATGCGGAGTCCACAACAGGAAGATGGATGCAGGAAACTGGAGGGGAATGTTACGTATAAGTCTGAAATCAGTTTAGAATATTCCTCCTCGGTGTATAAGTATAGGATTAAGGCTTAGAAAACACATTTGGATGTATATGTGTTGAACAAGCTATCAGCATCTTTGGCATTGTGGCATTACACACAATCTTGTCCCAAGGCTAGTCATCAGCTTGGCTGGAACATGTAAGAAATATATACTCCCACACATGTACATTTCTTTAAAGAAAACCTTAGTCCGAATAGCTTTTTAAATATTCATGTTTCATTGATTGTTTTATTATGTAACACTCCTGTTTGTTCAATGGGCTGCTCCAATCATGTATGTGGTGTTTTTCCCTAATTGTAAATGGATCACATAAGACTTATAAACCAGTGTGTTCATCTGCATAAGCTGGTAATGATTCATGGTTTGGTGCGCTCAGAAGAATATGAGCATATGAGGCATTTTAATAAGGTGCCAACATGATGTCAGTGGCTGCTTTTTGTTTTTAGCTACAGTATAATTGTGCAGGTGAACATGTTCTTTTTCTCAGGCAGTCCTTGTTTTGCTGCTGTTGACATAACTTGAACATTTGAGTGCCTCATTATTTTCAGTATTGACTTTCATTCTGTAAAGGATCCGTCCTTTTTGAGTGCAATCATTTGCCATTGTCCTCGGAGATGAATTCAATCAAAGCACGAACAGGTAAACAAGGCGGAGAGATAGTTGGGTTTTCAGTGCAGACTTATTCACTTAAATTGTAGGACAATTATTTTTGCCTTTTTCTGCTGATTGCCTCTCATCATACAGTAATAATCTGTGTAGTTGCAACAGAATGAGGTCCTCGGGAATGTCAATATTAACACTCTCTTCCCCCCTTTTTCCACTCAGTGTGGATTGAAAATCTTTCTGTGAATCTCTATTTGTTTCTGCGTGTTGTCTTGTGCCTCTACGTGTCTGTTGTCAGACTGGACCGTGTGGCTCCAGCCTGTTGTTCTGTAAAATCCCTAATCTAATCAGTATCTTTGTATCAAGCTGCTTTGCAAATCCCGCCTTCTTCTTCCGCATATATTTGATTAGTGTATGCAAAATAGTCCTGTCAAATCAGTCATGTTCAGAGTGGACCTCAAAGCTTAAACCCTGACCCTGATATATCCTGCCCCCAGCAGAAAGTGATTTTCTCTTGACCATCTGCTGCAGAGGAGAAGGAATGAAAAAAAGAAACACACAACAGCACAGGGAAATGTCTGCTCTTATCTTGCCCTTGAGAAGCAGTGAAGCTCTATAAGAGTCGATAATATAAAGCTTTATATTCTCAGATGCAAGAAGAATATATTTCTGGAACATTAAAGCACTGGAATGTAGCAATACATAAATGTATTTAAGACGTCTTCTGCTATTATTCTTCCTCTATACTTAAAAATAATGCGTGGTGCATAAAGGAGTCACCATAGCTGCTCTATATTTTCCTTCAATGACATATTGTAATGTGATTTGAAAGATAAATTGAGACTGAAGACAGGGAAATAAAGAATGTCAAGCTCTATGTGAATTGAATAAATATTTGACATAAGACACAAGTGCAAACCCGGCTGCCACATTAATGCACTGAAATATCCAACATTACTAAACTCTGTAAACCCCGCAGCTGAAGGGTTTGCATAGCCTCTGTCTGCCAATTAGATAGATAGATAGATAGATAGATACTTTATTGATCCCGAGGGAAATTTAGGAACTGTGAACCCTTGAACCTGAACAAACACAACCTTGTTCAGTATTTATTCTGCCATTCAACAGCTTTTTTGTTAGCATGGCTGACAGCCAGACTCTCAAATATGAATGAGTCAGTGCCTGCATAAAGATTCGGAGGATTGAGTTTTATTTCTCTTTCTCTCCCCGGGTGAATTTTGCAGTCTGGATGAGCTCTCTGTTGAAAAGGAGTTTCAGACAGTGCAGGATTGTTTGCTTGTCACGAGGGGCTGCTCAGCTGCTCCATATGCTCTGTATTCATAGCAATCGCAGTGCATTATTTGAGAGTGTCTTACTCAAAACCACCAAGACCTGGTGAGATAGTGGTTTTGTATGTTGCACAATGGGAGTCGCACATACAGCATGCTCGTAGACAACATGACTCTAGCTTCTCTCCACTCAACCCATCTGGTGGATGTAGTGTAACGTAAGTGTGAAGAGACAAGCACACCATCTAGTGGTTTAAGATTCAACTGGAATGGTGAAGCATCCAATGCACTCTTTCCTTTCCCCTATGTGCTATAGTGCTACATTAAGTAATAAGAATAAATAGACAACAAATACATTTAAAGGAAAACTGTAACATATAAAAAAGAAAAGAAAAAAATGAACCATGCTGCTAATTGCATAGTCAGAACTGAAGGATATTCTCAGTACACACTCTTAAAGGAATAGTTCATTTTGGGAAATACGCTTTACAAAATCTGATAATATATCGGCCCATACATTTTTTTTTTTTTTTTTAACATAAACACATAACATGAACATACAATCTTGATACGGATCTCTTACATTTGGTTTTTGTGTGTGTGTGTGTGTGTGTGTGTGTGTGTGTGTGTGTGTGTGCGTGTGTGTGTAATGGTGGACAAACTACATACAGACACCATTTCTAAATCACCTCACCTTACCTGCAATTTCTTGTAACTTATCGGCTGTCATATATACCGATACCTAATATTTTATTTATCGGTCTAGCTCTAGGCCAAAGATAACAAAATTCGCCTACCAACACCTCTAAAGCTCACTAATATAATGTATCTCATTTGGTTTTTGTATGGATTAAAACGACAAGTTGTGGTTTAACAGGAGAGTTGCGTGCCAGACTGCTGAAGAACCTTAAGATGGGATTTCTCGTCTGGAAGATTTTTACACTTCGGTTTTTGTGCGGGTTAAACGTATAACATATTAATAAGTGAGCTATAGAGGTGTTAGTAGGCAGATGTCTTTACCTTTACACAGAGTCAGGCTAGCTGTTTACCCCTGCTTCCAGTCTTTATGCTAAGCTAAGCTAACCAGCTGCTCACTGTAGCTTCATATTTAACAGACAGATATGAGAGTGGTATCTTCTCATCTAACTCTCTGCAAGAAACTGAATGAAAGTATTTCCCAAAATATCATACTATTCCCTTAAGATTCATTCCTTGATTATTCCATTGATTGCCTTCATGATAACATTAATGGTCCTGGATATTTTTCCGTTTCAAATCCCTTCAAATTTACACTATGTAAAGTGGGCAGAAACCAGAACTGATTTAAATTAGGAAAAAAGGTGAAATATGCTCACATGTGCACATGTTGAGCTGCTGCATTTCTGCTGCCCATGAGCACAGGAATCAAGCATAACGCTTGATTATAATGCAAACCCACATCTTCACACATATCAATACGCAGTGAGCGGCGTGCAGGAAAGAGGGCTCAGGGTGTGAGCAGCCACACGTCTCCTCAGCCTCTATCATCTGTGCTGATTGTGAACGGATTTCAATTAGGACTCACAGGAGTTAATATGATTGCTTGCTGTTTACCTTTTCTTGCTTCCTTCCATAGAAGCCAATTATAAATGAGTAGCAGTATATGAGTACTGGACGCTGCTAATGGCTCTGCTTCTCCCTTTGTGTTCACATTACTGAAGGATATGGGTTGTGAAATTAGATCACTACTGACTACTGTACTATCAGTGATTGTGCTATAAAACATTATGGGCCAGAACATAGTAAATTGTGTGACGTGGCTGTGGGGTGGCAGGCTGTCTGCTCTCCCTCTGCTTTTTTCTATCTGTTATCCTCTCATCTTTTTCCTCTTCTTTTCCCCATTTTTGTCATCTCTTGTTTCTCTCCTCTGCTCTCCTATCTTCTCTTCTCATTCTCTTCTTTGATCACCCACTAAACCTTCAACTTGCTCTTGCCCTCATCGTCTACGCCTCTCCTCCTCTGGTTTATCCTCTCAGTTCTTATCTCCCCACATCACTTTTTTACACCTCTCTTCTATGCCTTTCATCTCCTGCCCTGTGGTTATCAACACAGGCAGACAGGACATGAGTCAAGCCTCTAGCCTCTTCCCCTTCCAGATCACTTATGGTAGATTGACATGTCTTAGAAAATCCATTATGTCCTAATCAATAAGGATTAATGTACACAATATAGGGATCTCATATATATCACAGTCCTAAAATAATTCATTATCTTATTACTCAGGGAATCTATTACCCATATATCACCTGAAATGCCTGATTGCGCGTGTGTGTGTCCTCGTGCATGGCCATGAATGCAGACAAATTGGTTTTACCTCTGCTGTGCTGTTCTGTAAAGAACAACTGAAGTTGAGAGAATCGGCAAATACGACAGGAAGCAGCTGGTGTTAGTTTATGATCTATACATGTATTAACAAAAAGAGAAGGCAAGTAGAGAAGCAGAATGTCTTCTCACAAAGATGAGAGATGAAAACGGCAAAGTCTTATGTGGAGCAGGTTTATCCACTGCACTCCACAGTTGAGATAGTGTGATGGATCCTGCAGCCAGCTGTCTTCGCCACCTGAGCTGTCGCCGTGTCACTGCTCTCTGCTCAGACAGACACTCGGGGACATGAGGGGTGATGAGCAGTTAGCAGTTCCATCAAGGATCTCCGGGGCCATCCGTGGAAAATGAAACCATCTCTGAACAGGTAACTCAATTTAACTCGTGGCCGCCTTCTCTGGAGCTACAAGCACAAATACTTTCCCAGCTGATGAGATGAGGTAACAGAGCATGGCCGGAGTCACTGAGTGCAACAGGAGAGGCCCGCTTCTCCCAAATTGCCTGGACATGGTCAGGGGAGGCTTTTCCACCACTTTTACAGATGGAGTAGCGGAGACTGAAGAGTAGAAAGGTTCTGGGTTTTCTCTCTTTCCTTTTCAATCAATAAAATAGACTGGCTTTAATCATGGAGCTATTGAGTGCTGAAGCTAGCAAAATGGAGAGTTGGTCTTCTGGAACCATTCCCAACTTTGCTCCTTGCTTCAAAGGCATTTGCCTGCACAGGAGGGAAAATATTGTATTTGGACTGAATCTGTAGCAAAGCCGATGAGGTGCCTAAACTTTGAAAAAAAATATTTAAATTACACTTTGTGCTCCAGACGTGGAAATGAATGGTTTATTTTCTAAAGGCATGTCTAAAAACAGAACACCTTGAGTGATTCAGTTTTACTTTTAGCGCCAGTGGTGGAAGAAGTACCAATATCCTTTACTTAAGTCAAAGTAGCAGTACAGCAATGTAAAAATACTCCATTACAAGTAAAAGCCCTGCATTCAAAATCCTACTTAAGTAAAAAGTATTATAAACAAAAGTAAATATACTCATGCAGAAAAATTGCCTAATGTATAATTCTATATTACATTATTAGATTGTGTATACCAAGTAGCATTTCACTGATGCAGCCAGTCGAGGTGGAGCTAGTTTTTTTAATTACTTTATATACAATTGAAGCGTGACAAGAGGCCCCAACTCTACACTCCTTTTTTGTAAGGTGTCACATGACAAAAAGATTGGGAACAACTGGTTTAATCTTTAACAACCTGTTAAGTGCTCTTGTGTTTTTTAAATGTCAAATATTAATCTGTAAAGAAACTATAGCTGTTAGCTGTAGTGCAGTAAAAAGTGCAGTATTTCCCTTTGAAATGTAATGGACTGGGAGCAGACAATCGAGAGGAAAAAACGTAAGTACAAGTACCTCAAAATTGTACTTACGTACCCTCATCAGCATTGACTTTGGGAACCAAAAACAGGTTAAGTTACATGTTCGGATCGCATTGACACTTCACGTTTTGACAATTAGATAGGTTAGCTCCACAGAGAAGGTGTCATGCTCATACCTCTCATTAGAAATCACTCTTATTAGACCATTTCATAATTGTTCTCCAGCTAAATTATATAACGATCACATTGACCTTCCACAGTCCTACTTAGTAGTCTGAGTTGGTGCATTCAGGAAAGTCAGTTAAATGAGTGCAATTTAATGTGTGGCTCAATAATGCTATCTTCTACTCCATTATTAATCACAATAAAAAAGTTAGCTCTGTTAATTATTGCAAATGTGTTACAATGAAAATGCCAATGTGGCTTGAAAGCCTGAAGGTATTTCAGCGGAAGTGATGTATTGTTCGCGCTTCTGGAAGAACTCCTGATAAAAATGTCTCCCGTTAAAGTCAGCCACAACAGCAGGTAGACATGGCTTTAGTCTTTAGATGTAGTACGCTGTCTTTCAGTACAGTATGTATGACTCCATTAGAACACATTAGATGAAACTTTAATGTTCCCTGTGGGCAAATTTGGTCATTACATCTTCATGTTAGAGAGAAGCTCTGAACATATATGGCACCCTGCATTTATTATAAAGGAGCAGGGGGTGTAATGAGAAAAAAAAGACTTCCCTTTAATGATGAAGTCCAGGTTCAAGCCTCTGTCATATTAGAATCTTTCCTGCTGAAGTGTCCTTGAGCAGGACACTGAATCCCTACCGGCGCCAGACCTGCTGTTCTGCAGCTGAATCTGAGGATAATGGAGGCATAGAATAAACACAACAAGCGGACGGGCTCGTGTTGAACACCTGCAGTGATTCTCATTGATTATTCACTAACGCAGACACTAATTCTACTTGAAAACAAAATGCAAAGGAAAAACGATGTGGTGCCGCCGGTTCTAAAACTGAATGAAGCAGCCGTATATCATGCCTCTTTCTGTCAGCCGCATGCTGTGAAAGTGAAGCAGAAGATGAAAAAGAGAAGGGGGGGTGGGTACACATACAGGATTGAGTGAGACTGATCGTAGCCTACAGAGAGCAACCATTAAGCTTACCAAATATCATCAGATTTTCAATAAGGTTGTAGCCATCAGATAGTAAATACAGACTTCTCCTAGCTGCACCACGAAGAGGCATTACTTATTGCTTGGATCCTAGAACAAATCATAAGCCAGGCAAATATCAGGGGCTGGGCTGCCTGGGGAGTGGCTGCAGGATCAGGAGCTTGAATGTGCACTGTTGTTTGAGTGATTACACAATGATTACCACCCGCTGCGTACTGTTGTGCTATGTGTACACCGCGGTACAAGGGCACTTGGGGGATTTACAGTGTTCTTCATTATCAAAATTTAAATTGCTTTGCTGATAAAGTCTATCCAAAATGAAACCATATTTCAATAGATTATCACCCCCCTGCAAAGCCCCAACACTCATCAGAGGCCAAAGCTAATGAGAGATAAACTGGAGATAAGGGAATTTGGGCTTGCGGGGTGTTCTTTTGCTTTATTGTATACTAAGCACTAAAGTAGCAGAAAGGTTATAAAAGACTAAATAGTCTCCATAAACCAGCGCATATCAACAGAGAGAGTGTTGGGTGGTTTGGATAAAATAAGAGAGGATGGGTAGATTAAAGAATAAAAGTGGGAGCCCATCTGTCAGTGCAGTCTGGCTGAAGTTGGCCCTCGCCTCTCTGTTTTGATTATTTCCTTATCTCTTTCTTGCTGGCTGGCGGTGAGTAACAGTGACCCTCTGGATTGCTTCCTAGACCATATTTCCTGGTCTGACTCCGGCATCCCATTCCTAATTTCAGTGGATTTATTCTGAGGCTTAAAATCCCACAAAGTAGCGAAAGGACAACTCACCAATAAAGAAAACTTGATAAAATATACTGCCATGTTGAACATGTAGCTAACACGCAGCCACGAGAAGGCTAAATGTGAATGGTGTGAATGTCCTGTATTTAATTACTTTAATTACCAAAACTGAAATGGAAAATAAAAACGTGCACATGATACAAGCCTTGACACCTGGGGCTGGTTTCACAAAGATAGACTTTGACTATGGCCTAAATCTACCTAATAGTCAGACTTGAGAGAGATGTCTAAATTCATCCGTTGCACAAAGCTGTTTAGTTCTTGACTATTTTATTTTGCGGTGAATTCTGGGTAAGTTAAGACTTTTTTCAAACTAAAAAACATGGCGGACTGAGCAATCACATCATACTGCTCAGCTCCCTTTACTCCAACAGAAAATGTTTGCCTTCTGAAAGAATTCAACAGTTAAGTGTAACAATACGAAAACATCCAGTAGTATAAAATCAGCACAGTTCACACAGTTCAGACCTGTAGCAGAGCTGAGCTGCTGTGGCTTCTTAATGTGGCATGGCTCAGAAATTCTGCTGACTCGTCAGTCAGACTCAGGATAGTTTATTTGGACAAAGGAAAATGACTGCCGATGTCCTCACTGCTGTATATTTCAGGTTAACAGGTTACTGCACTCTCTAAAAACTTTCACTTCTCGTTACTCTCTCTACAACATTGTTAGCAAACTGCAAATAATGAGCCATGTATTTTTATTTTTTTTTGTCATTTGGTTCCACTGGTCAGCAGGTGTCACTGCTTGTTACCATGGACACATGGCTCTTGCATGGCTAACTTTTTAGCCTTAAAATAAGTCAGTCTTTATTTGTATGAAACTATCAAACTTGCAGTAGACTAATCTAAGAGCAAACTTAAGTCTGGCCTAAAACTACAGACCAGTCTAAGATATCTTTGTGAAACCGGCTACAGAACTTTAAAGCCACTATGTTTAGAATTCAAACATTTCTGACTTTGGCGCCCTCCAATGGTACTATTAAAAGACTATGGCAGACTGTCCCCCATACCAGGCTGCAACACACAGCTTCATAGGGGGTGTCTCATTTTACTACAAACAATAAAATGTGCCCTGAGAATAATTTGAAAGATGATCACAAAAAATCTACAGAAATCTCAGAAAATAGTGAAAAATGACCATTATAATTTCCCAAAGTCCAAGGTGACATACTCCTTAATGCTTGTTTTATCAGACCAACAGTCCCAAACCCCAAAGATAGTCGGTTTACTATCATATGATGAAGAAAAACAGAAAATTCTCACATTTGAGAGGCTGGAGCCAGTGAAATTTTGGCATTTGTGCTTGAAAAATCACTGAAACAATCAATCGTTATTCATTTATCTTACGGTGTCTTTTTAACAAGCAGTTTGTTTGGATACTTGTACAGTATAGTGGATATGCACAGCACTGCATGACTTCCAAAGATTGCACAGGCATCTCTTAAACACATTGCACACATTGCCAAACAATCACTCTTTGCCTTGTTACTCTACTGCTGTGATTTTTCTCCTCCCGGATTGTGTCCTGTCCAAGTAAACAGTGTCTTTGAAATATTCCCCCCCAATGTTAATAGCCATGGCACCTTTAATGATGAGGCAACAGACAAGGCCTGGGAGAAATAGTAGCTCAGCAAGGTCATAGCAGACAAGGTCCCATCTGTCTCTGTGCAGCCTCGGTGGATCCCAGGCCCTTACATTACTGTGGCCCCGGGGCAGGGAAAATGGATCATCAATCTGATTTAGAGAGACTCTGGCCAATGCTGTCATTTCCAAGCAGAATAACACTAGTTTCTTCACCCATCACCTTTCGCAGGTAAATTCATAATGGCTAGTGATGTTAAACTGTCTCACGTATGGCGTTGCTGAGCCCAGACCTTCAGAGAGCTTCACATAGCATTACATCACACCAACATGCCACACGGCAGCGCTCTGCAGCCGCCATGGATATCTGGGTTTAGTGCAACACTGCAGCCAGGGCACTAAAAAAGAAAAATAGAGCAGAAAAATAAAGTAATAATAGCTATTAATTTTTTATACACTGGTGAATATACTGCTGCTGTGTATTTGAGAGTGATTCTCTCTGCCATGGTCATGAAGTTTAAGTCTGTCGGTAAACTCAATGGCAAATCACTTTGCTCCAACTTCAGAAATGAGACACCATGTAAAACCGGATCAGCCATGCCTTTAGTGCAGCCACTTTTCTTTCTACGCGAGTTTTGCACACACACACACACACACACACACACACACACACACACACACACACACTCATACACAAAACAACACACACACTCGACACTCTTCTGCCGTGGAATTTGGTGTTGTGGCTGACAGAGTAGAAATGCGGTGTAAACGATGGGCCTCTATGGCCACACGGCACTGTTGATAATGACTCTGTAATCCATTTGATAGCCTATAAACAGGCTGAGATTCTTATGAGCCTCGGCCAGGAAAGACAACCAAACAGCAGCCCGAGGTTGACATTACCATAAAGAAATAAGCATGAAGAAGAGCACCAGTCGAGTGCGGGCGGGTCACCTCTGCTCCAACGTCACCCTGTTGGTGGATATTTACGTAGAGAAAAAATGAAAGGTTGGGAGAAATCCCACTCTTGCTAGTTTCTGTCATCTTCTTTTCATGCTGGTTTTCCAGTCCCCCCCAATCCCGGCTGTCGTCTTATCAGCCTTGCCCACCTATGAAGCCTCCTCTTAAGCAGCTCCTGCACGAGGAAAATGTCATGTTTGTCTGCCAGTGTAAATTTGCTTATCTTATACAGAATGGAGCCTGTGAGAGGGAAGAGGTTGGCTCCACAGAACAGGGGCCTTAAGGGATCTTTTGAAAGCCAGTTCTTTGCTGCTCAGCAGCATCCCTCTAATGTGACAAAATCCCTCCAACAGAGGAATGGTTTCTCTATCCTCAGGTTGCTTCAGGTACATTAGTTGTATTTTTCTGCCCTGTATGTTATGTGTTGCGTTCAAGCACAGTGGAGAAACAGCAGGGGAACCCCGGCTGTTACCCCTCCCTGGGTGTTTAAAAACCTTGGCAGCAGCCCAAGAAGGAAGCGGGTGGCCAGGCCAAGTTCGCTGGGCTCCGGCAGACTTTGAACTTGATTCCTGCAAATCCAACAGCACATTCTTATTCACTTGGAACTTGCTGTTTAGTTGACTTCCAGACCCAAACAGCATTATTACAGATCTGCTCTGCACACTCCCCCAGCATTCAGCTCAGCCTAGCCCAGGTCTTTATGCTCTGCATCACATCACGCTTTCACACTCCAAACATCCCTGTAGAATTCCCTCCCTGTGCACACAGTGTGATAGTGTGCTTTGTTCTCCCTGGCAAGGTGAATATTGTCAAGGGATCATTTAATAAGAGAAGGATTGCTTGGAAAGGACAAGAAAGGGCCTCAGGTGGAGAACCTCCCTCTGATGAGGATTAGTTTTATCTTCCATATGCAAATGGCATTGATTAAGCCAGGGACAGTACTTCCCCTGCTTCAATGTGGCATTCCTCTCCTTCAAGTAATCTCTTGAGAAAATACTGCAGTACAGCTGGGAGACAATGCTAATAGCCAACGATGAACTGCCGTCATCATGATCATCATTTGGGGCTCACAGACAGAGGCAAATTACATAGACATGTCATTGAACAACTGGTGTTTGTTTCTCCTCGTCTGCATGCTGATTAGCATGATAAGTAACATACTTCTGTATTCCTAAAATACACTGGATGCTTCTTGCAGCTCATGACTATGAAGCCTTATCATCTCCCCATTCTGGGACTTTTAACGTCTTAATCCCTAAGCATATTGCAGGAGATTATCTTTCTAAAATTAACTAGCCCCTTGAGACTGCAGAGATAGCAACTTGGCGAGTTTTCAACAAACAAAGTGGCTTATTGCATGCGGGAGAGCGTGCTCACATTAGCTTTTTAAAAACTGTAAGATTATAGGACTATTGTGCTGTTTCCACTGTCACTTGATTCATTCAAATAGAGGAAATGTTTGTGTGCAGGTTGGAGGATTTTTAAGATTTTTATTCATTGCAAAGGCTGTTTGGCAGCATATGTGCACTGCTTGTCGTCGCTGTATGGGGGAATAAAAATGGAGGAATTCTAAAGGGCTGCCAATCTCACTCCAATCCCGGTGTGTGTCTGGCATTTATGAGAGGTAGTCAGTCTAAATTACTCAGCAGTAAACTTTAGCTGACATATCCAGTGGAAAAAAAATACACTGCATCGTCTTTGAAACACAATGTAGATTAATCATGCTTATGGCTGTGAGTAAACAAGATTTAATTAAAGCACATTGATTATAATTCTATTTCTTATATTGCCAAGAAGCTCCAACTAATCCTCCATACAGCCGGGTTTCCAAGAAAAAGACACGACTCTCAGCAGGTTTTTTTAAAATCTCTGTTCACCTTTTGTCATATACTGTACGTATTCTGATCCATTTCTGCAGTCTTGATGGTGGCTTGGAAAGGGAATAAGTCATTAATACTGTACATGGTCACAAGTGTCTCACTTTATAAGTCACCAGATGTTTGCAGCTAAATGTCCACTATTATAAGATATTAAGTCTGGAGCTGTAAATGTTAACAAATTGGTAATAAATTAATTTTTGATTATGCAGCTCTTATTCCAGAAGGTAAGTGGTCAAATGGTCCATTGAAGGGTTCTTGCCAATTAATTAAAAAGCAAGCTAAAAGGACACAACTAGAATGATGTGCGCCTGCCAAAGGGATTTTTTACAGGCTGGTAACCTAAGTGTTCTTACGTATTACTGTTATTATTGTCCTTGGCTTATTACTGATCTATAAAGCACTAATTAATAGATGATTAACAAAGCTACAAAATGTATAAGCATCCTATAAAATATGCCTTATTAAAAAGTACCATTATTTATTACTACTAGTAGTTTAGTTTGTCCAAAATCTTTTAAAGGTATAGGATCATTTGATGGCATCAAGCTCTTGTTCCTTTTGAGTTTGAACGCACCTGTCTGCTAAATGAATATTAACTAATGTAATGTAATATAAAGGGACTGATGGTACTGATCTGGCTTGTCAGTAATTTGTGACGGTGATGCTGGCTTTTATTCTGCTGCTGCATTAATGGGAAATTAAATGCTCAAAATTCATTCATTGTCTTCAACTTCTCATTCTTTTTCAGGAGCCTGCGGAGTCTTTTGCAGTATACGCTTGGATATAAAGGCAGGAAAGCAACTTGGACAGGCTGCTAGTTTATCACAGAGCAATCACAGATTCACATAATAAGTCACAGGTACACCTATGGGTAATTTAGAGTCATTAATCCCCCTGATTTGCATTTGTTTAGACTGTGGGAGGAAAGCCTCATGAACATGCACAGAATAAGTGTATTATTCAAACAGGTGACAATCTATTATTATAATGGTATGGATCAGGTCATGAATAGACATTTGTAATTCATTATACATTAATACGTTTATAAACTAATTAGGTGGACAAAATGATCCTATCAGTCTTTTACTAGCCTGCAAAATTTCCCTTTACCTTATCTTGCTTCTGTGATTTGGAAATGCAGTGGCAGAATGTCATTAAGTAAATTTATTCAAATACGGTAATTCAAGTACAGATTTGTGGTATTTGTAATTTATACTTCTACTCCACTACGATTCAGAGGGAAATGTTGTACTTTTTACTCCACTATATTTATTTTACATCTTCAGTTAATAGTTACTTTACAGATTAAGATGGATATATAGATAGATATATAAAATAGTTTAAATTAACTCCACCTCAACCAACTACAACAGTAAAATGCTACATACACATTAATGCATCAGTAATAATAATCCAATAATATAATAGATAATAGCATACCACTCACATAGGCTGTTTTTCTACATTATGACTAATTTTACTTTTGATACTTCAAGTGATATTTTCAATGCGGGACCTTTACTCACAATGGAGTAGGTCTATATCGCAGATTTGTTACTTTTACTTAAGGATATGAATACTTCCTCCTCCACTGCTGAAATGCTAAGGTAGTGTAACATAGCCAGCTGCCTCACAGAATGTCTACGTGGATATGGGTTTAGGAATAATTTCAGGCTCCATATTAATTTTCCTGCAACTTTAGTCTCTGGTCCATTCCCTGCAGGACTAACACCCTCCACCTCCTTCACTGCAAACCAAAAAAACCCCATCTGACTCACAGGCACGTCTGTGGTGACTGGTGATGCTCTGAAGTGGCCACTTTGAAGACGAGGATGGGAGTAAGCAACTGAAGCTTACATAAAACAACATGAATGGGCCATCCATCTGAAAAGTAATGAGGGCTTGTATGGCTTTTTACCTGTATCAGTGCTTGTGTGTGCTTTTATAGAATTATGCTCATTATTCACTATTTGTTCCGCTTCAACTCACTCTCTGGTAATATAAGATATTTTATAGAGTGCATCTATTATCTGTAATCTGATAAAGATTTAGCAGCAGTGTATGGTTGCTCTGCTCCAGCCTCCTTTGTGTGCAGTAAAGCTGAGACTCAGACAAGTGAGTCATGTTGGAAGTGACAGCAGATATTTATCACTGCCACTGTTTATGGCGCAGCCTGCATGAACACTTTTTCTTTTTTTCCCTGTCAATCTGAAGGCCTAAGCAGGGGGGAGTTAAGCACTAATAAGACAACTTCAGTGTTCATCTCGCACACTCCCTTCCTCTCTTCTGTCAGATGAAGGAAGAGATCTGAGCGCGTCCTGGAGAGCCTCCCCAGTGATCATGGGTTGGAAATATAGCTGATTGCTTAAATAAATAAGAACAACCACAACCAACTGACTGGCTAGATGTGCTGCAGCGGTATATTTTACCCCATCAATGTTTTAATGTGTGAAAAACAAAAACAGTTTTGCATCATGTTAACAGAGTAGAGGCAATCTGGTTGCTGCTGTATGCCGGCAAGCACCCACTTTTCAAAATTAGGACTTGCTCCTGTATCAGCATGCTTTTTTTTTTTCCACAGAAAACATGATGAATAATTAAATAAAAAATGGTGGAAGCAGGGAAAATGTCATCAGTGTCTCAACTTGATTTAGACATTTTTCCTGAAGTGAAAAATGAGAAAAATATTTTCCAGTATTCGTTTTGTACAATTTGTTCTTTTTGAAGCTTAAACATCCTTCACTAACCTGTTTCTTTTTTCTTTCTTTTTTTTATCATCTTTCTCCGCTTGGGATTGGATTTTCTAAGCGAAGTTGATGAAAGACCTGAATTCTCCTCACAACATCCTTCATGCCAAGAGTATCCTTAAGATGTTTTGCATTCAGTGTACTGCTGCATGCCATGTGAGCGTCTTGAACACGTTAATAAAACGCTGAAAAACATTTAGTGCAGAATGAGCTGTGCTAAAAATTACTGACCCTGAAGGGAGTGAATTTGCTTTTGGTCTGTGATCATGATATACCCACATCCCTGCAGCTACGTCGTGATTGCTGAGGTTGTCTCCTAATGGTTTGTTGTTTACTTTCAGTGCACTTTCAAATCACTTGTATCACCTTGTGAACTTCGACACACAAAGCATTTCTAAAAGCATTTTGAGAGCGAACAGAGGATGTTGTTACTTTGAACCCGGTCTCTCCCTTGAGCACTGCCATGTCTCTAAGGCCTTCATCAATTATGTCTTCAAGGCTGAATCTACCAGCATATTCCACTCTAAAATGAATGGAAATCTCTATTATTTAGCTGCTAATATGGCTCCTGGTGGCCTCTAAAGTCTGACAGGATGGGCTCATGTTTGATGCTTTCCTGCACTCTAGACCAGCTCCGACGTAAGAAGGGGCCGACTCTGGCCACACCGCTCATTTTATCTGTTCCTCTCATTTCCTGCTAGTTGCATTAGCTTGCCCATTGGGGTTTCTTTTGGCACATTAAAACAGATTTGGGTTAATAATTGATGCTGCGATTTATGGACTCTAGTGCCCGAGGTTCAATTGTAAGCCTCCACTTAAAAAGAAAGCATGCCTCTCATTCCTGCCTTTGCCTCAGAGTGCCGTGATTTATAGCTTCAGTTTGATGGTGTGCAATTTATTGTATAGGAGTCTTTTGCAGAAAAGAACCAGACGTATCATTTTTCATACATGAGTCATTCTGATGTGATTATGTTTGAGTTTCAGATTTCTCGTTCACACATCAACTCAAGACATTGAAGAAAAAATATTGATCTATGCACTGTGAGCAGTAAATCTACTTGACTATGTGCAGGGCTGAGCTGCTGGCTCTTCTTTCATTAAGAAATGTTGCCTGAAATGAATGTTCAATATCAACACCAGTTCTGACATTATGTGAAAAGGTCTATAGGATGTTAATCAATAGTATTACTTGGGTGATCGAAGAAGGTGTGATGTATGTGTAGGCACTGGGCTTAGCCATTCATTAAAATTCTGCAAAGAGGCTGTCAAGATTTGCATGTCTTGCAATGTTCGCCTGTGATAGCCTCTCCTTCTCTACACATATATAGGAGTGAGTCCTATAAATGTCTTTCTGAGAGTAAAAATAAAACTCACAGGACTCTGGACTTGTAGGATCCAGATTCTTGGATAGAAGTGCAAAGTCTAAAGACAACTGGATTTCCACTTGTGTCATTTTTAGCCATGCTAGCAGCATGTGTGCTTTAATGCTAGTTAGCAAATGTTAGCATGCTAACACGCTAATCTAAGATGGTAAACATTATCTGCTAAATATCAGCATGTTAACATTGTAATTGTGAGTATGTTGGCATTAAACTCAAAGCACCGCTGTGCCTAAGTATGGCCTCGCAGAGCCGCTATGACATGCGTGCAGACTCTTGTTACCACAGGTTTGAGCTATCAGTGGAAATCTGTGGTCACTCACTCATTCGTGGATATGGTCGGTGCTTGTCAAGTGTGAACAAATTAGTTTTCTCAGTGCTAGCTGCACCTTGTCTAATCATATGCCTTTATGCAAATTAAGTTCAATCTGAGGGTCAGCCAACAACTTTGTTCAGCAGTAATATTTCAGTAAAACACGCAGCCAGGTGAGCAGACACAGCTGCAGGGTATGTTCAACCTGATGACATACAGTAGAAAGGCTGAGCCCATATGGGATACAATTTAAGAGCACCTTGGCACTGGAAGATTTTTTTTGCACATTAAGTATGACAACTTCTTTTGGTGACTCAGAACACGAAAAAATCTCAAACAATCAGTTATGAATGACTAATTCTTTTCCTTTTATAAGGAAATTAATAAGGGAGAAGAGGATCCATCCCAGCAGAACAGAATATAAAGCAGGAAGACGCGTTAAGAAATGCACCTGGTTTCATTCCCCGGAAAAGAGGGATTGCTACCATTTCCAGCTCCATTTTAATTTCCTGTTTATTTCGCTCTCTGTATAGCTTTGGGAACTCTGAAAGGATTTAAATGCCCTTCAGTCCCCATGTCTTTCTCCCATTGCCTTTGATTTATGGAACTGATTTTCAGCTTGAAAGCAAAAAGGGAGAAATTCCAAAAGGGAAAAAAAACACCATCATGACATGGAGGAGCTTAAAGCGAGCTGAAAGGTGTAGGAAATAGGAAGGATATAAAACGCCCATTGCCAGCTCCACGGATGAAATATGAGGAATTGTCGGAAACCATGTAACAAAACGTGATATGTAGCAAATGAACTGGGCTTTATTCAATCCCAGAGCAGCCATAAGAAGTCTCATTCTGCTGTATCTGTATTGTGCTGTGCCCTGTGTCGACAGGTCTCACTTTCATTCGACACTGTCGGGCACCCATTGAATGCTACAATACACAATCATTCCTCCCTCCAAACTCTGTAAACACAGTGTGCTATCTGTGACTCTGTCTCACTTTGAGCAGTTATTCTTCAACACGAGATGTCCCTTTGGGATAGGCACCCTGACTTGACCGTGACTCACCTCGTCTCCATAGTGCATCCAAAACAAGGTGTGACTATTGTAACCCAGTAGATATGAATATATGTATTTCCTCACACTGACTCTCCCTCTATATGTGAGAGATCAGCTGGGATGGCTTCAAAAGGCACCCAATATGCTGACAGTGGAGCGCCCCTGGGGATAAAAGCGGCTTTCGATGACCCACAGTTCCAGCCACAGTGCTCCTATGGGACCACTGGGCCATGGGGAGTCTAAAGGGAGACAGACCGTGGCTTAGAGACAGGAGGGATACTGGAAGACCGTGGAAGCACTGAGCTCACTGAACAGATAAACCCAGGGGATTACTGTCAGACTGCACGCTCCTCAGGCTTGCACATGGTCCAAATGGGGAGCAGTTTAACTTGAACCTCTTTTAATTGAGTATGGCCTCCAGCTAAAGGAGGTGACGTACAGCGTGTGAGGCAGCGACCATAAGTGTCGATTCAAGTGGATGGCTTTTATATGTAAAGGTGTAGTGATTTATTGTTCCACCCTGTGTGATAGCTATGTGCAATAATTTGTAACAGAGTTCATTTCCACCTAATGAGTGAGAGAGATTAATTCATGTGCAATTGCACAGCGGCAAGCAGTGAGGCTAAGCAAATTCATCTGTGTGTGTGTGTGTACCTTTTGTGCATGCTTTTCAAACTCTAGTAAAAGACTGCAGGGGCACTTATCTAAAATAAGTATGCCTGCCCTCCACCGCAGTCCTCACTAGCAGCTCCATATGGTAATGAGCGGTGTAAGATGAAGAAAATATGTTATTTGCAACACAAACTGCACTGCAGTTAATTCAAGCAGCATAGGTGTAATCTACTCGCGCAGTTTCGACGACAGCAACATTTTTCCAAGTGTGAAGTTCATGTGAAAAATGGAAGAATGAGCTCATTTTTGTTGCAACAACACAATGAGTAAAGTTTGAAGGCTTGTGCGATGCAAATATGTCAGACGCTAAGTGACTGTGGTGGTATGTGACCAGCTGCCAGAACATAAATTGAAATGAAAAACAAACTAGGAGGCTTGCCTGCCAAAGTGAAAGGGATGATTAGGTCATGATCTCCATCTGCATTACAGTGTCTCAGTGTAGAGCGTCCTCATTAACATGAAGATTGTTTTAATTTGCCCAAATTGGTCTGTTCAAACATGCTGACATTTGGCATTTGTGCCCCTTTTTTCGAGTTCAGTGTAGCTCTCCTTTGTGTCACATCACGAATGCAGAGCTACAGTATACTTGGAACCACAGCACTGTACTTTGCGAAATGCCTACATTGCTGGACAATGTTTGCCATGGAGACAGAAATCAATTCAAAACAAGAACAAGCCATTGTTGAATAAAAATGGTAATCATAGATCAAAACAGTTCAGCTGAGAACATGCCTTAATGTTAATCACAGTGCAGGTTTTTTTAAAAGTCTTTTTCCATAATTCTGTCTCTGGTTTGTTGTGAAGGAAATAACTGTGGGTTCCCAGTAAAAAGAAGGATGCTTTCCTTCACTTTGAGGGGACACAAAAATGTAATGGCAAGATAATCATGACACAAACATGTAACTACTCATTTATGATTTATCGCTTTTCTTGAGGGGGCAAGAAAATGGTGACTGTAATGTAAGTAATTAGAATTAATGAGTAGCTGTGTGACAGTGACAGTTGTGTCACTGAGCAGCTGATTCAGAGTTAACAGGAACTATTCATTAAGAAAACTGTCAGTATGTAAGGAACTAATTATTACACACAGTCATTAAAGAAATTGTTCGACATTTTGTGAATTACGCTTATTTGCTTTCTTGCAGAAAGTTAGATGGCTTGATCGATATTAAACATCAATACAATACATAATTTTGTGTCCTTCCTTTCAACAATGATACTGCAGAGACCACAGATACCAATCAACAGCTGTCTGAGCTGAGATTGGAGATTTTTTCCACTTTTAAAGGAACAGTTTGACATTTTGGGAAATTTGCTCATTTGCTATCTTGCCAAGAGATAGATGAGAAGATCAATACCACTTTCAATAAAGCGTAATGGAGTCTCCGTTGGTTGCCTGGCAACCTCACAGTGACGAAAAGACTCCAGGAAGTTACTGCGCCCTGCCAAGGCATAGACCACAACTTGTTGTCTTTAGGCTTTGCTTTTGTACAGATTAAACAAATGAGATATAATTGTTAATTAGTGAACTTTAGGCCATATTCAGACCCAATCAGGCGCTGCGGCAAAAATGACAGTCCTCCCATTCATTTGAACGCGGGTAGTTCGTTTAGGTTGCAGCAGTGGGGACCGCAAGGGGTGTTGTAAAAAAACACAGCAGCCCTGTGGCAAAAAGTTAAACCAGAATCAACTTTTGGGTTAGGGGTTAACTTATTTATTGGAGCTAATACACTATTTTTATATTGGTTTCTTTTTCTTTTGGCAGATAAGTAGTTATGAAAGGTACTCTGGACAGCTGTACCTGTCTCTCTATCCTAACACAGGCATGTCACATCACCCCACCACCACAACCACCCACACACAAACACACACACAGAGGGATTGTTATGAGTCATTCACAAAGACTGTGAATAAAATCTCCTCCATCACAATGCACCGTGAAGACCCTCGGTGATAATGGGACCAGGTCCAGAGCTGCTCAGAAGGTTGGCTAATTAACAGACACAAGGGAGGCATTCGCTATCACAATCAAATTTTGTGGCTAAAGTCCTCCTGGCTAACTAACCAAGCTGCACCCACTTATCACGTAAGTCCAGTGGACCATGAGGTTAGCCATCAAAACAAAGGTCCAGTCACCCACAAATAGGGCTTCTGGAAGATTCCTGTACTGTGTGGGTGGGAGGTCAGCACCTTTGTGCCTGTTACTGACACTTATAACACCCCTGATCATTATTGGCACCAGACAGGCTCTCAATCAGGTTCTTGTCATCTGTAAGAAAGAAAAACAGCAGCAGTCTGTCTCAAAGGCCACATCTCTGTTTAACCATTATCAGAATCATTTTCATATAACCCATAAGATGGCCTGGGGAGAAAAACCTCTTGTTACCAAGCCACCCGCTGCTGTTATGTATTCCAGTGGTCACTTGAAAGATTAACAGATAATGCACATTTCAGAGTGTGAATGGGTACTGAGCTCACAGCAGCAACTTTACAGAGACATAATTAGAAGGGAGCAGGTATGACAGATGGATTACAATCATAATTGAGAGCGTGGAGAGTCTATCGTCCTAGCTGCAGTGCACCTGCTTTGTCTTTGGCATAAACAGCAGAAGAGCTAAGAATTTGTCTCATACAGTGTGCCTTACATTGCATTACAATCCATTTTTTTTCTCCTCACAGGCGCTGATTCTGCTTGCAGTAGTGAAGAAAAGCGTAGATAGCCTGATTTTATTATTCCAAAACAGATGGTACAAAATGAGACATGGGGGCCCAGCAGCTCAGTGACCTTCATGTTGCTAATCTAACATTGCCCCTACATTGATCTAACATTAACACCTCACCCCTCAGAGTATGCACGACTCCAAACAGGCTGGTGGCCTGCGTGCTTTCGAACAAATCACCCCGACATGCAATTACCTCTTGCTCTGGAGTTATTTCTTTCCTGTGGATACGACGGCCCTTTCATTTGAGTCTGGGAATTAAACAGGTTTCCAGGTTAATTAATTTGACAGACAGACCCCATTGTGCCTAGTGTCAGCCCAAAAGGAAACCTTATTGCCTCATGTCCTGAAGGTTGACTTTTTATTGTTCTTTGATTCGTCTTTCTTTAAAGGAGAACGCATTGCCAGCCCTGTAAATGACTTGAAGAAGACTGCATAGAGCAGACGTGTTATTGAATGCTTGAAACAAAAGCTCTGGTGTCTCATAGGAGCCCGTAGTTCTTCTAGTGGGATTCATTGAAATGTAGTGCACCCCTGGCATATGGAAACCATAGTTGTTTGTTTGGTCAGCTATATGTTGAACATGATACATTCTCAGTCCTCCTTGCTTGTTGCTTCCTACTTCATCCAATGTTGAAATTGCAATGTAATTTCTCTGGCTGTGTGTGTGTATGTTTGTGCGCATGTGACTGAGTGTCTGTGGAAAAGTGAGGAAGTAAAAACAGGGAAGATCCAAACCGAAGTGTAATCTTAGTCTAAATCACACAGCCTCCCCGGGGAAAATGCCCCTCTTCCCGGGGTTAGTCAGTGAATTAAATCATGGTGAGGGCCCCATTTTTCAAAAGTAACCTTTCCGTTGACAGTGTAAGTGGGAGTCAGGCTCTCACCGCAGAGTCCAAGCAGTGGAATTAGTGTCGTGCGTGGCGACACCAGTCTCTCAGGGTGTCATTTGTAGGGGCTGTTGCTGCATTTTTCCAGGCCTGCCTGCCTGTCTCAGTGTGCTCACAGTGGAAGAGGCCATCTGCCTCCCTCCCCTCTCCTATCCCTCATTTCTCTCCTCAGCAGTCTCTTCCCAGCAGTTCCCACACACTTTCCTTAAATGTATTTTTGGTGCATCTCATGAATTTTGGCCTCAGTGTGCAGTTTCTGCACCCAAAACCACATTAATATGCTTGGAGTTGGACATGAACGATTTGCCTATTGAAAGATATTTATACAATCAGTGTGGCTAATTGAGATAAATACACTACATGACAGGATTAGGCTTAAATTAATCTCTGTTCAACTTAATTAATTAGAAATTTGTCCAGCCAAGCCTGTAATGTCAATAGGACATGTTTCAATTAGAGCCACATCGCCTTTTCTAATCTTTTACTTGAACAGAAACGAATGGAACGAACATGTTCATAAAATGGGATTCTACGCCTCATAATCATTTTTACTATAACGCAACTCTCAGAAGCTGTTTATTACTCAAAGATCAAGCAACTTAACTGATTTATCCAATAATCCATTTACAGGTTGACAGTTTCCCAGAGTGCCGCTGTGATTTTCCAACAACAGCAGCCCTGTGGATGCTATTGTTGGATGTGCGGTGGCTGGTTTAGAAGTGGTCAGTTTCTAAGGTTACTTGAAAATGAAGGCTTGTACATGAATTATGTATGTGCTCAGTTGGCACCTTTTCCCACACTGTAACCCGCATAACGAATACAGCAGTCATTAGTGGAGCCTAACAATTTTTTTTGTTGTTGAATTACACACAGAAACAACCTTTTTGTTTTGTTTTTTTTAATTAATGCCACAAATTGCCAAGTGAGTCCCTGGCTAACGCATGCCCACAAAGGCAAATAATCATAATCTGCTTGTTTGTAAAAGCACCATCTGTGCAATTAGATAGTTTGGTGATGATAGTGTTTTGTTAGGAAGATGTGAGGGCTCCTTGCTCCTGAAGGTGTGGTTAATTTTCACCAGTATGTGTGCCAGCATGGTGTGTGTGTGTGTGTGTGTGTGTGTGTGTGTGTTTGGTGGTGGTGGTTGGGGGTGGGGCGGTGCACCGGATGAATCAGGAGTGTCTTCTGAAGAAGGGTTGCCTGGGAGACCAGCCTGGACCCCTCCAAACGTGTCTGCCCCCCCCCGTTTTAAAGGTGCATCAGTAATGAATCCAAAACAATTTCAGGAAAGACACTTTTTTGTCGAAGCCCTTCATACCTGCAGCTCTGCTGTGTTTTCATAATGCCACAGATCTCTCCGCCATGCCTGCCATCGTCAGCATCGAAAGAAACGAGAAAACACACTTGAAGTAGAGAGAGGAAGAGATTCTGAATGCTGAGGTGCACTGAGAGGCACTCAGAGGAACAATTGTCTTAGCACCGAAGTCTCTAAGTGCACTTGCTCGTCTTGTTTACCTTCTCGTCGAGCTGATGTCTGAAGACACTGAACAGCCAACTTCCTGAAAACCTTGAAGTGAACCTTAAAGCCATGAAGTGATGTTACTCAGGTTTTTTTTTTCTGCAGCCAGCTGAATGACGTCTCGCAAGGAAAGGGGGCTGAAAACTCGGCGCACACAGTGAATCCCTCGCTGTGACTCATTCATTTTGCATAAATGCGACCGGTTGCGGAGACAGAGAGAGCCGGGGCTTTAATTAGCTGGATTTTCTTAGCCCTCTGCTCGGTGAACGCACATTTGAGCGCATGCTAGTGGGGTTTTTTCTCTCTCTCTCTCTTTCTTTTGTGTGTGTGTGTGTGTGGAGATGATATGCACCCCTGGGAGACAGACACCACACAGCCGACCGAGCCATCCCTGCGCTCCCATGGAGTTGGTTTGAGCAAGAAGAATGTCACCCACTTCTGCTGGTCCTAACATCTAAGTATTCATTTTGAGAGATCGTTTCTTTAAAAAAAAAAAAAAAGTATTACTATATTATTTGGTAGAATCGCTGCTGTAGGTTGTGAAGATATGTCAGTTCTCAGCAGCGGCTTCACGTTTCCACTCGCGCTTTGGATTTAGCATAAATGGACAAAATTAGGCCAGTTCATCTGCGGCGGGTGTTCATCTTCTTTTACTGATATTTTCTGACTTATGGATGTAGCCTCCCTTTCCGAGGGATACTGAATTATATTCGTTTGGGGCTTCGCTATTCAACAAGCTGCAGCGCTCACTCCTGGCAGCAAAGCGATGGGCGCAGTTTGCCTGAGCAATCTACTGCGTCTTGGTTCTTCAGCCCAGCTTGTTGAATCTCCTCCCCGCTGACAAGAATGGGTTCGTTTTAACAAACTTCTCTGCCTTTCTGGTTCTATCTTCGGCGGATTGCAGATTCCATCCTTCCTAAAAGTTGATCATGGCTCGTCCCGGTGTGTGCGTGAAGATGAGCTCTATATGGAGAGTGTTTTGGCTCATGAGGACTGTGGTAGATTTCGCGTTGCCTCAGGAGACTTTTGCGCCCCATTCAATACGGACTGAGGGGCACCTGACCCTCGGTGGACTCTTCCCGGTGCACGCCAGAGGGGCCGACGGCACGCCGTGCGGGGACCTCAAAAAGGAGAACGGCATCCAGCGGCTTGAGGCCATGATGTACGCTCTGGACCAAATCAACCAGGACGAGCAACTCTTGCCCAACATCACCCTAGGCGCCCGGGTGCTGGACACTTGTTCGAGGGATACCTACGCGCTGGAGCAATCTTTAACTTTCGTTCAAGCCCTGATCACGAAGGACACCTCCGACGTGAGGTGCACTAATGGGGAGCCACCGGTGTTTGTCAAGCCTGAAAAAGTGGTGGGAGTCATCGGAGCCTCGGCGAGTTCAGTATCGATCATGGTTGCCAACATCCTACGCCTCTTTCAGGCAAGTCTTTGAGCGTGTGCAATAGTTTTGTGGCTTTAAAAAAGTGTTTTTTTCCACCGATGTAGCTACAGTATGTGCAAGCTTCTGGTAAAATCCGTGTTTTAGGGAAGACTGGTGAGCCTCATCGCAACCCACCCAGTGAAGGGAAGCAGATGAGATCAGGGATGCCATAATTAAACAACAAAAAAAACCATTTCTCATAGGGAACTGCTATTTTTCAGATGATATTACGCCTATATAGCTAGGCCTATGTGTGCTTTTTCTCCATTTTTAACTTGATGTATTATGTGACACATTTTCACCTGCACTTCTCTCCATCTTAAAATATGTAAAGAAAAAGAAGGTAAAGTGAGTTTGGGTGGTTTTCCCCTCCACTACACTGTGTGGATCAGACAGCTGAGTGTGCTGTTGCCTGTCCCCGGTGGTGCTGAAAGAACAGCTCCCGTCTGTTCCAGTCTCACTCCAGAGTCTGGATGAGTGGGCACTGACAGCCTGACACAATCACACCCAACCTCAACAACCCCCTCCTGAGAATAACAGGCCTGCTTCATGTGATTGCACATGATTATATGAGCCTCTTGTACTGGGAAGACTGCAGGCATTTATGAATTGTTTGGTACCTGAAAGCCTTGATTTATGGTTGAGTCACTTGCTTTTATCTGCAGGGGGCCCCCTCTTCGAAATGAGCTTGTTTCAAACTCTTTGTGCCCTAATTGAGCTCGATTGCTGCGAGTAAATGAAATGAATTTGCACTGCTAATTTCAAAATCAGTTTGCTTGGGTTTATGGGAGCACATCTCTGCTCCTGTTGGCTGAGGATAGTGTTGGCCCACTGCTGGTGCTGCAGTGGAATGGGAAACGCATCAGGGCACCACTACAGCAGATTAATTATTTAAAACATATCTCCATGGCAAAATATCTAATTACTTGAAATACCATGTGGATGCTTTTTTGCAAATGTGCAGACTTCTGTACAGTTTTTTGGGGTTTTTTCTCTCGTGTGAGGGCAGCGGTGTTGAAGCCAGGGAGGATCATCGGAGCTGCAGTGTTGGTGCTAATGACTTGTGGCTGCAGAATGTAACTCACAGTCTTGACATTTTGTGTTTTGCTTCAGTTCACTTAGTCAAACCATGGGCTAAAAGCATGTACTTAACATGCTTTTAGCCCCCCCCCCTTCTTTCCACTCACACACACACACTCTTTCTGGGGTTTTTTTTTGTTTGTTTTTTTACAGCAGTCATCTTTGGGGGTTTTATCGCTACATTGGCTGGATAATTAGACTGATGGTCGTCACCGCAACCTTCAGCCTGGCTTTGGTTTCTATTCACTCTTTGTAGGCTGAGTTAACAAATACAATTTTTATCATTCCAAGTTGGTAAAACCCTCCAGTTGTACTTTGAAGCATCCTCAATACAGTCGTCGTTTGTTGCAGAATACGACTTCCTTTTTTCTTTTTCTTTTTTCATGCAAGCTGTGTAACATTAACATGCATGCATTTGTGAAATTCAGAGGGTCTGAGGGGAGTGAGATACTTTCTTAATTCCCTCTCCTCTCTCCTCCTCCACCAGGTGTACCAGCATGTCTGTAAGTGTAAAGCTGTGTGAGTGTAGGTGTTATCCATGTGCGATGTTGTAATCAAGCTCGAGGAATCTGTTGATTGACAGCACTTGTCATGCAGCACCGTCCGTCACTCTGCATTTGTTGTGTTGCCAGAGCAGTGGATGTAATCAGCACAGTCAAATCTGCGCACAAGATCAATTCAGTCCTCCTCTGAACCCATTTACCCTTCACCACACTTGAGTTTTTCTTTCTAAGGCACCAGTGGTGATGATAGTACTGATAATAAACGATGATAAATTAAATTCGAGGCCACATGACACCATATAATCAATACATGCCAGAAGGGAGAGCTCCCAGCCCATGCACCCTCATTAGTTTTACAGCATTTGATTAGTGTGTGGCAGCTATTTTAAGTTTCTGAGATTGTTTTCAACTGCAATCCATCAAGGATCAAATAATTCCAGTCAAAAGCGTCAAAAGCTTGACAGAACACCTGTTTAGAAATAATCAAAGAAGCAAAGCAGATTTTTTTTTTACACAAATCAAAGCGAAAGAGGGCCCCGTAAAAAGATTTCAATTCCTTGTTTTAGTCAATTTCAATTACATTTGATTATTGGATATGCTCCATAACTAAGCAAACTAATGGACTTTGAAGAAATCTTTACACTTCGAGCCTGCGGACAATGTCTTCTCCCTGTGCTGTCCTCCTAGCCTACTTCCCACTTTGTTCTCAGTGAATATCATCAGGTCATTTTGTGTCTCACCCCTGTGTGAAATGAATCATCAGGGAAGCTAAATAGTGCTTGTAGATTTTATTGCCAGATGCTAAATATCATGGTTGTCTATTCAGGACATGAGTAGCTGCTGAAGTGTTAATGCCAGGAAATTGACATGAGGAATAGATTTTTCTGAGGACCCAGGAGGGTTGATCAATACTGTTGCCATGGTGAGGCCGATTTGCTGCTAAGATGTTTTTATTTCACTGCCTTCCATGCTGTGTTGGAAATGAGAAGCAACAATGCCACAGGAGGGAAGAAAAATCAATCAGCTAAACTTCTGAACTGTTACCAGGAGCTATGATGTTGTGCACCTCTTGAAAAATCCTCCAATCCTTACTCTCTGCTCACGGGCACAGTCATTCTCCGGGAGGACAACACTGTAGTTGAAAAGACGCGGCGACTGTCCATTTGTAAGTCCCGGCCTCTTGAATGAATCATGAAATTGATTTTTATCCAGATGACATTTGCATCAGGGAGGGCAGCTCGCTATTCTCTGTCGCATCTCTTCTCCCACAGACGGAGGCAAAACTTTGCACTGAATGCAGGTGAACTCCGTCTTGTCCTCCTGTCTGGGGAAGTGGCCCCTTCAGACTAGCTGTCTAAGTGAGGCATTTACGTCCCATGCTCTCATAGCTCTGACAGGCTCCGCTCGGCTTTTTATCTCGCCTTTTTTACAGAATCATCACTGTGATTGATTTGAAGGAGATTGAAGCCTTTCGGTGTGATCTATTCAGCCGACAGTGGTAAAGACGGACACCAAAGGAATATGAAGGCTGTGTATGTGTGTTACCTAACAAGCTCTCAAAGTGACACAAAATGGCAGAGGTTAATTATGTCTGTTTTTCTAAACACTTTGGCCATTGGTACATTAATGCATGCGGTAGCGCAGGTCAATTAGTCGGATCTCTAGTACTGCATTCAGCCTCATCATAGGAGACACGGTGTGTCAAGTATGTAGCATATGAAAAGATGCACACACACACACACACACACATACATGCACACAAAGACCTCCGTTACCATAGCTGAAGAAATGAAAACATAACTGACTTGCGGATATTTCATGATCCACACCAATGCTTTTGGCTCTTGCATTTTCTCTCCATCAATTGCTAATTGGCTTTTATTCAGAGTGTGACACAGAGACCCTACTCAATACATTATAACTTTATAACAAATATCTGAAACATGGATAACAAAGACAGTAATTCCACTTTCTCAACTAACTTGCCACTTCTCTCCAAACTAAGGTTCAGCATCATAGTTAACACATAACTAATGTAAGTAAGTAACTTAATGTAATTAACTTTAATTAAAAGAGTTGCATTTGTTATTATATGCGCATTATTGCATATGACAGTGAAATGAATTGAAATCTATATGGACGATGTGAATAAACCTAAATGATCAAATATCTCCGCTTCTTTGGAGTTTTGAAATATTCTAGATAGAACAAGAGAATTGCTGATTATTAGAATAAGATTCAAAACGTTCTGTCTGTCTGGTTTTCCAAGGCGTTCTGATTTAAGTTTTCTTCACCCCCATACACAAATGGAAGACAGACTGTACAATTTCATTGTTTGTTTTGGTGCAGGAGGCACGCACACATTCAAAAAAATGCTGCAGTAGCTGGGTGATAATAATCTGCAGAAACGAAGGAAAAATACACACACTGCTCCGTTGTTCCCCATTTTCCTTTTATTCTACATGACATCATATGTGAATTTGGCCATTGATAAAATACACATGTGGACAGTATGCCCAATTATTCAATCAGTAGGAATGATTACATGGTACCTATGTGAATATCACATTAACATTATATTAAAAATACAGCCACTTGTGGTTGAAACGTTGCCATGTCCTTGGGAACAAGATAGCACTGTGCAGGTATTTTGCAGGTCTTACAGCACAATATAAACACATACAGTTTTTGAAGCATTAAATACAAAACTCCCCAAAAGAAGCCCCACTCTCTCAAAACAGTTAACACCTTTAACTTCAAAATAAACACTTTTATGTCAGTGTCTTATAACACTCACAATCTGCAAATAACAAAAATGCCTGACAGACTATATGGGAGTCATCAGTTACACATGCCTGTGCTGGTTTTGTAGAACAATTGATCTGTCTGCCTTTTGCATCACAGATACACAAACATAAAAAGTTAGAAACCTACAAAACTGTATTGCATATGAAATTGAAGTATGAATGAATGAATCAACTTAAGTAGAGAGGATTAAAGGACTTTAAAAATAAATATATTGTACTTTTAGTATTCCTGTGTGGATATACTGAATACATTATCTATAGTCCAAGTGATTCTCACTTCTGGTCCTTGAGACTGAGAGCACTGCTGGTTCATTGCAGCCATTTAATCAAATGGTGACTTATGGCCCGGTCAGACCAGAATTGGCAAGATGAAATTTACTAGCATGCTGTGGCAAAAAGCAGGTGGGACAGGAAATAATGTGGGGAGGGTTACAAGCATGAGCTGCAGGTGTTATCATGACTAACAGGCCAAGAAAAGCATTCCACAAGTTGAGAAATATGCACTATATTCTTTCTTTCACTATCCCTGTCCTTGCACTAATGGCCCGCCACAGAGCGTGAACCTTCTTCTGCTGCTCATGTTCTTTAAGCATGCACTTATACAAACAAGGATACAAACAATCAATGTTTACTTTAGGAGAGGTCAATCCCGCCTGCTCTTTCAAATTTGGCCGGTGAGTCTCGCTGTTTTGCGGGTCAGAGTTCAATCAGATTGAACTCTGAGAGAACTGAACAAGGCCAGATCAATTCATGATAAGAAGCGAATGCATTTCACGTGTTACTGAAATGATGGGAAGAAAATTTGGGTGTGAACACAGCAGTAGACCGGAGAAAGCAGATGAATGCATTTAAATGAAATTACGTGGTTGGATAGAATGGCAGCAGTGCTCTGAGTCTGAGCAACAGGATTAAGTGATAATGTGCATAGATTTGATATTGGAATTGGGTGAAATAAAGAAGATGTGTGGGATGTTTGTAAAATGAGAGTCTATGACTGTTAACTGCTTTCAAAGCATGGAACTGTACTATAGGAAAATTCTTGCAAAACTTCAATGAGAGGACTGACTGTGACTCTTGTTGCAAAGAAACATTCATAGCGGCAAGCGTGTAGGCCTGCTTGCTTTATGTCAGCACATCTGATATATAATAATCAGTTAACGACACACAAATAAGATACGGATAGGTCAAATAGCAAAACAGCCTATAAACACACAACTGTATTAAATCAAAAACAGAGCATGCCAGGCTGCCTACAAGGGATAACTACAAGTCCTCATCAAAATAGGTTTAAGTTACCCATCACATACAGATGGGTATGGGCTATAAATCATATCTGGGAAATTTAACAAAGTGCTTACAGATCCAGTTTAATATGTGACGATCTCCTGTTCCAAAGTCAGCGGTCTTACCGCTGTGCTAAACCTGCCGACAGAGGTACAGTTAAACGGAGACAACAGTTATTGGGGATGTCGTCACAACACTTTGATGGTAAAAATTGTGTAGATAAAGTTTAAAAAAGGCAAAGAAATCACAGTTTCAAAACACCTCTCTTTTGTGTTTTGCTCAAGACCGTAGGAGACAAAATATCATTAGAGTCAATGAGACAGCTGAGGGACTTTCTGATGCTTGGAGGCAGACAGTTCAAAAACTGTATGTCCTATGGCTTAAATAGTTACATCATCTGAACCAGGACAAGTTTGTCTACGTTCTGGTGTGAAATTTTGTATGAAGAGTGAAAATTGTGGAAACGAGAGCAAGTTTAACAGAAATTTTTAAGACGATTTTACACCTGCCTTCCACTCTAGGCGATGATGTCACTCACTCTACATCTAAACATTCCACCACATACACACTCATGTAAAACTCTCAGAAGGACTGAAAAAAGCATAAAACTAAAATTGTGATATTTCAAAAACTAAAGATATCAACGAGCTGAATCATAGCTTAATAGCTGAACATCTTGTGACCTGTTTAAATTTAAATGGAGTATGTAGCTGAAAGTATGCGGAAGCAGTAGCATTTCAAAGTAGAGCAAGATGAAGAGGGTTCTCCATTGACTTACATTGTAAAAAAAAATTGAAAAAAGCTTAATATTTTAAAAAGTATAAAATGTATAAAGAAGAAAAGTCATAGCATAAATGTCCTTAAAGAGCTGAACATTTTGATAGTTGAATGGTTTCTGTAGCTGAAAGTATGCTGAAGTAGTAGTCAAGCGAAAAACGTACGGAAGAAGAATAAAAAGAAAAATAAACCTTAGAAGAACAATAGTGTGAATGCTGAATCAGCATTCCCACTAATTAAGAGGAGCCACCCTGGTGAAGGAGTGCTGTTCAGTGGAGCAGGTATATACAGTCTTTACACACACACAAACACGATGCAGTGTGAGCAACTGATGCAATATTAATAAAATGAATAAAATATCCCTGTGTTAGACAAGTTGTCATTGCTGCTGACATGAGGTCATTAGGTCAGCAGCCTGCCACGGGGAGAATATGAGAAACCATGCACGCCTGATATTAATGGCTTGGCTATTCCCACAGGCCTGGGGGGATGGTGCACTTTATTATTTGGAGTAGCGTGCTATATGACTAAATGTTTTTCAATGAAAACATGACTACTCATTTGTTTTCAGACATATTCTGATTTGTTTCTGTGTTATGGTTCCATTTAAAGCTGGTAAATATTGATTCAGTATATTTAATGAGGTGCCATCCCTCATTTATACATGCATTTGGGTTTTTTTTACTTGACAGGCTATTACCCACATTTTCTCCCACTGCATTGGAGTGGGGAAGAGGGCACCTGCTTAAAAGCTTAGCTTTGCTCACATTGGGGTCACACCAGTGTTCCTTCAAAACGTATTGTTGGTATGACTGTAAAATGTGACAAGAATAGCACTCTTAAATTTTCGTTGGAACTTTTCTGCAGTTTATCTGGCGAGCAGAAGGAGCCAGAGAAGAGGAAACCCCATTACGTCCGATCCTCTTACGGGGATGAGTGGAGAAGCATGAGGAGGTCTCTGCTGGCTGCTGGTCGGCTTCTCACTCATCCCTCCAAAAGGAAAAATGTCCCCTTTGCTTCAGCAGAAAACGATCCAGTGTGGGCTGAAAGGCATTATCGCATGCAGGGCTCATTATAGTTTGTTTCAATGCAGTGATCTGTGATCCATGCAACATTCTGGGCATAACCTGAATTACATAGTCCCACAGCCACAGTAGACTTCTGTGCTATATGACTAAATAACATCTAAGTCTGTTTTCGATGTAGAAAACCGCATATGAGCACAAAATGTCTGTATAGCTCAATTAGACATTTGCCAACAAATGAATTAGTTAAAAGGCTGTTTTTAGTGCTGCCTGTGAGAGTGTCTGCTGCTTCAAAAGGAGGCATATGTTGTGTTTCCTCTTAGACAAGGTTTCTGTGCTTTGTTCTCTGTTTTGTCACTTTCTCAAGACTTTCCCCATCTGGCTCTGAAATCACATGGCACCTTAGAAATTATATTGCACTTAACACTAATCCTGTGGATCTACTTGTCTGGGAAAATTCCCTCTCAACACATAAAAGATGTTGCATTTTAAGGAAAAAGGGAGCAAACAGAAGGAAACAATACTAACTTGTTAGTCTTGAGCCAAGCTACCAGCTCTGTGAGGCTGTACTGTAAAGCACAGCAGTGCTTTGGCTAAATGCTAACAAAAGCATGCTAACATGCTCATAATGACAATGCTAACATGCTGATGTTTAGCAGGTATTGTTTACCATGTTCACTGTCTTAGTTTAGCATGTTAGCATGCTAACATTTGCTGATACTAAAAACACGGTTGGGTGACCCCAATTTACCACGGATAGCCCAAACCTGTAGTAACAAGACAAAGAGTCATGCTAGTGGCTCTGTGAGGCTGTACTTAGGCACAGTGGTAATTTTAGCTAAATGCTAATGTCTGCATGCTAACATACTCCCAATGGCAACGTTAACATGATGATGTTAGAAGGTATAATATTAATGCTCACCATGTTAATATTTGCTGATTATCACAAAGTAGGCTATAGCTGAGGCTGATGGGAATGTCATTAGTTTTGCAGCTATTTGGTCATAAAGCAAAGTATCAGGTCAAAAATGTTTATCTTGATGGTGCCATGAGAAGCCTGGGAATGTTATTAAAATCATCCTGTGGGAGACACAATTTCATGGTAATCCACCCAATAGCTGTCACGATGTTTTTACCATCTAGGAAACATTGCCAAACTCAGGTCAGTTGTATCTCAAGCTAAGTTAGAGATGGTCATTCATGCTTTTATATCATCCCTATTTCAGTCTGGACCAAACCGTAAGTCGTATCTGTGAAATTACCTTACTGTCAGCACCAGAAGGCATTTCTGAACACTTTGATGTAAAAATTGTGTGGATAAAGTTAAGAAAAGGCAGAGAAATCACAGTTTCAAAACACCTCTCATTTGTGTTTTGCTCAAGACCGTAGGAGACAAAATATCATTACAGTCAATGAGACAGTTGAAGGATTTTCTGATGCTTGGAGGCAGACAGTTCAAAAACTATGTCCTATGGCTTAAATAGTTACATCATCTGAACCAGGACAAGTTTGTCTACATTCTGGTGTGAAATTTTGTATGAAGAGTGAAAATTGTGGAAACGAGAGCAAGTTTAACAGAAATTTTTAAGACGATTTTACAGCTGCCTTCCACTCTAGGCGATGATGTCACTCACTCTACGTCTAAACATTCCACCACATACACACTCATGTAAAANGACATAAATGGAAATTATATGGACTAACTCAATTTGAGAGGACAGTAGCTATACAACACACAAAAAAGGCACTGAAGTGTATTGAAGGGTCAAACATGATTAAATGGAACATGGCTAAACACACACACACACACACACACAACACTGAAGTGAAGGCATTGTGCATCAAAAGGACACACCTAATATAGTAGGACATATTGTTTTACACATCACACAATACAACAGTACTGTGCATTGCAAAGACATACCTGACCTGTGAGGACATATTTTTGCTCAAGACCGTAGGAGCCAAAATATCATTACAGTCAATAAGACAGTTGAAGGATTTTCTGATGCTTGGAGGCAGACTGTTCAAACACTGTATGTCCTATGGCTTAAATAGTTACATGATCTGAACCAGGACAAGTTTGTCTACGTTCTGGTGTGAAATTTTATATGAAGAGTGAAAATTGTGGAAACGAGATGAAGTTTAACAGAAATTTTTAAGACGATTTTACAGCTGCCTTCCACTCTAGGCGACGTCACCCACTCTACGTCTAAACATTCCACCACATACACTCATGTAAAACTCTCTGAAGGGCTGAAAATAGCATAAAACTAAAACTGTGATATTTAAAAAACTGTAAAAGATATCAAAAAGCTGAATCATAGCTTAATAGCTGAACATCTTGTGACCTGTTTAAAGTTTAAATGGAGTCTGTAGCTGAAAGTATGCGGAAGCAGAAGCATTTCAAAGTAGAGCAAGTTGAAGAGGGTTCTCCATTGACTTACATTGTAAAAAAAAATTGAAAAAAGCTTAATATTTTAAAAAGTATAAAATGTATAAAGAAGAAAAGTCATAGCATAAATGTCCTTAAAGAGCTTTTATGTGACCTGCTTTAATTGTTTATTTGGACTTTCAGTTTTAATCATGGCCACATATATCCTCCATAGGATACAAGCTCTTTCAAGTGTTGAAGCTGTGACAGGTTAAAATGTCCTATCAGGTTCACAGTTCAAACCCTTGTGTCTGACACTGGTTGCTGTGGTGATTGGGGGGGAAGATGGGGCTGTTGGCAGCCGGCAGCCGGCAGCCAGCAGCTTGTCTGGGGAGTTTGTTTAGGACAAAACATTTGAGCAGTAATCAGACAAGAATTGAGAGTGCACATGGACATATTTATAAGACTAAAACAAGTCTGAAAGTAACGGAGTCCAGAATGCAGACTGCAACTTAGACAGGTCAGACAGTGTGTATTTGTGTGTTAGAATCAGTATGTATTACTGTATGTGTCTGTTTTTGTGTGTGTGGTTTATTACTCTGTGTGTGTGAGAGAGAAATTATTCTAATTTCATTATTATTTGACGCTTTGGCAATATTGTTTCTGTTACATTCATCCCAATAAAGCTATTTGAATTTGAATTTGAAATTTGAGAGCGAGAGAGAGAGAGTGAGGTAGGTTTGAATTAACTAACAGTTTTCATTTAACAGTTAATTCAAACTCCTCTCTCGGCACCACCACAAACACCACACAACCGACTAACTACAAGCTATACTTATTCACATCAGCATCACTTCTAGTAGACTTTCAGAGGGTGTTTGAATTAACTAACAGTTAATACATTACATTCAACACTATTCTCTGAAGGTTTACAAGTGACTATTTATAATATTACAGTCTATGTAATGTTATTGGTGATGGTGATACTAGAGCTAGAATAATGATGTATATACAAATAACTAACAGTTAAAGCCTCTAATATTGAACATTCAATACTTTTCTGTATTACTTTACTCCTTCTCCTTCCTTCCCTTACAATGAAAAAAGAGATCAGCCCAAGCCCGATTGGGGCTCTGGTGGGGAAGATAATGATAATGATATCTCCCCCCTAAACGTTGTCCTGGCTCCCCCTTGCCGTAGCATTTGTGTTGTACCTCTTCAATCTCTAGTAGTGAGCAAGCCCTAGACTTGCCCTCACCTGGAATCGAACCCTGACCTCCTGCATCGGCTAAACCTGCCGACAGAGGTAGAATTAAATGGAAGTTCTAAATATGGAGAGAGAATGGGGGAGAAAAAAAGACATAACGGAGACAATAGTTATTGGGGATGTCGTCACATATATAAACTAGATCTGTAAGCACTTTGTTAAATTTCCCAGAATATGATTTATAGCCCTTACCGGTTGTTATTCAGGAACCACAACTAAATAACTGATTCAATCCCTGAAACCATGATTGGACACACTGCAGGTCTCAATTGAATTTCTGTGTGCTTTTGCTTGATTATGAACCAAGCACACATGTGTTGTGGTCTCACTTCTAAGTTTCTCCTCGTATAGATGGAGCAGCTCTGAAAGACTCACGCTGTGCAAGGTAAGTTTCATGTTGAAGTGGATGCCACTAGCTGTTTCTTCTTGAACTCGCTGCCACTGCCTCCATTCAACATTGATTCCACCTTGCTCTGGGGCCAGAACCGTGTGTTTGTTTAAGCACTGTAAACAGGTGTGAAGAAGGCAGGCCTTACTTGATGGAGAGCAACAAACTAATTGAAAGCTGTCCTCTAGTTTGGTCAACTTCACAACACCTGATGACCTTAGAACCTGAAGCATTAAGCATGCATTTTCATGATACTGAAACAGACATGTCTTCCTATCAGATGCCTTTGGTGCTGTAACATAGAAGGGCCGCAGAGCACAGAAGGAAGAGTAACTGAGCTTCACAGTTGGGTTCCTGTTGATGAACTCACTGTGGAGGTTGATCATGGAGTCAGTCATAATCATTCGCTGGTGCTTAATCTTGTTCTTTGTGATGGTGTCAGTTTTATCTGTTGTTATGCGAGAAGAGTTCACGAAGAACTCCTGAACTGTCTGGCTGATACCCGGGAGAAATGTTGCCTTTTTCTGTGCTGTCCATTTCTTCTCACTCACTAACTTGTAAGTCAAACCAAATTGGCAGATCTTATGAAGAAGGTGATACTTCTTTAGAATCTTGCCTGATAATGTCAGTTGTCGACAAGTTGATTTGTCAGTTACCCGTCTCCGTGACACAGGAGTTTGTTTTTCATGTTAAGTTCTCGGCAGATAACATTGTGGAAGAGAAGAGCTCTCTTAATGTTAGGATTCCTAAGTTGGCTTCCTGATATCATCTTCTCAGTTTCTGTCTGTGGAGAGTCTATTTGTGTTTTATCTCTTCTTTTTTGTTTGGCATTTGATTTGTCAATTATTTGAGCCTT